>JMFS01021443.1:0-25523 GCA_000699545.1 Podiceps cristatus | reverse complement strand
CTCTGATTCTCCTCCTCATCCCACCAGGGAGCAGGGTCAGTGAGCGAGAGACTGTGTGGTCCGGTTACATTTGGGGATAAACCACGACAGGATGGTATTGATATACTGTTGTCAAGTTCCTCTAAGTGTTTTTGGTAGGCTGTGAGTATTCCAGTGCAGAACTTGACATATCTTATTTCCTCCCCCACCCTTTAATTTTTGTCCCATTTTAATGCTTTTTCTGTTCTTTTGACAAACTCATCCTTTTGATCACAGAATTGAAATCTCTGGATTATAGTAATCACCTAGAGTCTGAGTTTGCCTTGTGCTTGTATGTTCTCTCTCTGTCATTGCACTATTTTTTTTTCTCCAGTTTTGAAAAATGCATCTTTGAAGTACTGAGCAAATACATTGGTAACAGTCCTCAGTCCATGTTGAATGGTATGATATCCTCATTTTTCCAGCGGCAATGACCAGTTTGTCTAATTTCTATCAAACAGTTCCAAATACCTGGCATATCTTTTTGTGAAAGAAAATATTTTCTGGTATTTGTTATTTTTGTAATCCTTGAGTGGCTTCATATTTTCTATGGAATAGAACTTCTCATATTAAGTTTTATTTTACACATTAGCAAAACAATTAAGGAGGAATTTCAACTGAGTGGATTGATTATATATTCTGAATTTCACTACTTTTTAGGTGTTTTTTTGGTTGTTGGGGAGGGTTGTTTGTTTTATTGCGGCTTTTGGTAATTTTTTTACTGCCTCATAAGCTATTAAGATCCTCATGTTTCTCTGTAGAACTGTGTGGATAAGAACAGATCTGTGCCAGATACTGTTATTACTTATCTCTAAAGTGGGAAATGAAATGCAAAAAAAATGAAGAGCCCTTTGAAGGTGAATAGGTAGGTCTTAGTTGTGGGACAACCTATTACTCTTTGTAGCTGGAAGCATGTGAATCAGTGCCCTCCACGTGGTGGGCTCTGGCAGAGCTATGGGTCCCTGAAGCACTTATTCATACCATTTAACAAATCTTGATGACAACTAGTGATTAGGACTAGTCAGGTGGTTTCAAGCATTTTCCCTGCCTTTCATATATCTCTAAAAGAAGAGAAATGCTGTTGTTTCAACTCCCCCATCTTGCTTTTGCATAGTAAAGGTAGTTTAATTGAAGGATGATTATTTGATCCTGGTGGAGAATCTCTAGTGTGCTGTATTTCCTTGAGGCTGCCAGGAAAGATCAGCCTCAAGTGACTGGAAGGTAGAGGACAGACAATAGGGAGAACCTGGTGTGGATATTGTGGATCTTGGTCCAAGGTCTGAGATGTAATTCAAATTTTCTCATAATGCACAGATATTTCCAAGGGTGACAGAGTAGCTTCTTGGGTGGTTTTAAATATTTTTCTACCAAATGAACTTGCTCTCTCCTAAGGACTTGACTCAAAGAACAGTCGATAATATATCCTAGTAATCAAAAAAATATTCTGCTTAAAGCCTGTTTGTTGGCACAACTCTAAAAGCAGCAACTAAAATTAGTGTAAAATGTTGAGGGAAAGCCCCAGACTTGCTGATCATGAGCAAGCTTTAATTCATCCTTTCCTGCATTGAAGAGGTGGGACCTTTCCTGGATTGATTGTTTCCATTCTAAATGTTATGGAATTATTAAGCAACGCTTCAGAGTGCACTGAATTTATGGCCATTATTTTCTAATGAATTCTGGTTGAACTGACAACTTTAATCAATTCTACCTTTCAGAAGTATAAATAGGAAGGAGAAATAAATAAATAATGCTTTAGCCACAAGGCAGTGCAGTGTTTGGAAATGAAGCTTGAAATGTCCAACTGAGTTGCATTAATGAAATATTAGGTCTCAAGTTTGTAACCCTGGCTGGGATGTCATGGAACCCAGTGCTGGCATGTGGAGATTGTCTTGGAGATTTCCTTTAATCTTCTGAGCTGGCAGGGTATGAAAGATTAAAATGCACTGGATCTATCAGACTTGCCACCTCTAGTTCAGGCTAGTTATTAACGTGCTATGTGGACAGCAATACTTTATTAATTGTATTGCTAGCCAGTGATCAATGTGACAAGCTTAGCAAAGAGCACAGTTATTCATCAGAGAGTTGTCGAGAAGTAATTGCCCTCATATGCATTAGAATAAGCTAGTAGGAGAAGCAGAATGGATGTGCTTTTATCATTTTTAGGTGCAGATCTGTTGGTGTCAATGAAATTAAAACCTGCTAGGGTACTGGTAAATAAATAAATTGGAAAGGAATTCATTTTCTCCGACACAATCATACCACTACAAAGTAAGACAAAAGGGTCATATTTGCATAGCATTTATACTTTTAAGTGTTTTTAAAGTTTTTTTCAAAAAATACTTTTCTGTATACAGTATTTGTTATCAGTTAAACTTTTGTAAGGGTAGGCACATGGTTTACAGCTCTTACCTTGTAAAGAAAAGTGAAATAGTTGAGATGTAATTTTGCCAAAAAATGTTCTTTAAATTATAAAATGTTCAATGGCACAGCTGTTGTATTACACACAGAATATATTTAGATCTACCATGATGTTCTTTTACCTTTTGTGGGAAGCGCATCAGTAATAAAACATCAATGCTTTTCTTTCTGCAGAGATGAAGACTTACACTTCTCTCTGCTATTTTAAGGATGGTCAAAAGCACTGGGGAAGTGACAAAGGTAAGGCTGAACTTGTAATCTCTGTCCTGGTCCCTGCTGTACCTGACAATATTAAACTTTCTCACATGCTACATCTCCCCATCATCCTAGATAATCTGATACTTCAGCTGTGGTGCTAACATATGAAGTGATGTCTGCTGGATGCAGTGCTACTTCATGGTTACCACTGACCTCAGTGAGAATGGCAGGTGCTCATCTCCATCAGATTTAAGAGGGTGAAGGAACTGTGCAGCCTTCAGATAGAACTTGATCCAGCCGAACACAGTAGTAGTGTGTGCTTGATGTAACACCATGTTGAAGTCCACTTTCAGCTCAGTACTGCCCTAGCACCCAAATGTGGATATAGAATCCTAATCGTGAGTGCTGTGGCTTGCATACTTTGGGTTGAGTCTGACCTTAGTTTTTGTTTCTTGTCTTGTAAATGCCTTGCTCTATAACATCAATTTTCATGAAGCTTGGTATTTTAAATTTTTTGAATACACGCACAAACTGGACTCACACTATAGACTGCACACATTCTGTGTTTTGCTCTGCTTTTACAGTATTTACATTGTTTCTGTGGGTTTCTGAGAATCCACTGAACAGAAGGCCTGTAGAGAACCTATCCAAGAAGATAACATTTCAGAGCATAGCTGAAGCTAAACCTGGCTGTAATTATTGTTTATTTATCATGCACTTAAGCAATGATGTATTAGGCCAATTCTCCAGGACTGTCAGTCTAGCAAATTTCAGATTGCTAAACTCACTAAAAGTAATAATGGATTGAGGCCAGAGATGGGCAGGTAGGATTTTATTGGAAAATAGAACACTTTGGTAGGAAAGGATGAGCAAAGGGGCAAGTCAGTATCTAGGTTATGAAAAAGAAAGCTGGCAATGTATATAGTTTAGATTTGCTCATGATAGTCCATACCCTGTGTGATAATGAGATCTGTTTAGAACGGATTTCCTTGGCATTCAACAGCATTGTTTTTAATGATCTCATCTGGAAGTTCTGCTTCTGCCTTGCCGGTCAAAATGATCTCATCTAAATATTAAGGAAAGTGCTGATAGTAGAGACTACTTTATCACCCTCCTAATGCATCCTACCAAGGTAAGAGAAATAAAATATTCTTAAAGTAGGTACGAGAGATTCTTTGTCCAATTTCAAACCCACACAAACAGACAAGGGTGAAAAATGTGATATGACTTTAAACATCATTAGCATGATCATCTTAGAAAGAAAATGAGCAGGGAATGTAAAGTGGGAGGAAGGGGAATTCAGTTATGTAGCACACTGAAGCAGCCAGCGAGGGACTTCTTTAAGCATTGTCTGTGGTGTCTGGTAAGATGAGACCCTGTCTCTGATGGAAACCCTCTCATGCTTCACAGTATAAGTGTATATCTTTATTGTACGTGATACAAGGCAGCCAGCGTTTGATTACTGACTCAGAGAACAAACTCTGCCTTTGACAAGAATCTTTATCCACACAGAGGGAGGATTGTCAAGAACAAATAATCTGAATGACAGGGTCTTGCAAAGACTGAAGTTAATGAATAAACTTAGTAAAGCCTCATCTTGGCATACCCAGCACTGGTGTGAAGAGTAATCAAGTCACATAGTTATTGCAAAGCCCTTACTGCATCCTCCAGCAAGGCTATGAACTTCACAAAAGTCTCCCTTGCAAATTTTCTGCAAAACAGTTTTTTCTAGTAACTCATCCAAATGCAGCTTTGTTTAGCCACTTTCTGATTTCTGGCCTTGAAATGCTTTGCCTCGATGACAAAAAAATTTTGTTGACAATGCTTTGGCTAATAGTTTGCTTTGATAAGCATCAGGCTGGCTGCTGTAGTTGCTTTTGTCTCTTGATTCCTCCTTGTCTTGGTCTTTGCCTGCAGATTTTAGTACTCTGGCCAGTGTTTCTGTGGTCCGTAGAACACCAGAACCCAAGCCTGAGAAGATCCTGGCATTTGTATGTCACAGTAAGTTAGAGATTTTGAATTGGTGCGGTTAGTTTTAGAAAGAAGTGTTCCAGTATTCTGAAATAGGACAGTGAATTAGTTCTATCACATTTTCTGTAGATTAGTAGATTGGTTTTATTCTGTTCTCTATTGGGTTAAATTGGAGGCTTTGACCCTTGAAAAATGTAGTGTTCATCGAGGGGAGAACAGTTTTAAGGAATAAGCATGGTAGCTAGATAGTAATGCTTAGGCAGTTAAACTTTCAAATTAACTGATGCTGTCATCTGTTCCAATATTTCACTGAATGAGTGGGAGCTTTTCACATCCTGCAGATGCGGGCAGACACTGTCACGTTACTTTCTGCTTGTGTTGTGCATGTATGTAACCGGGGCATGGCTGCTGCATGTGCATCTGTGTTATATGAGGAAACCTTATGGCTGTGTTCAAGGTGAACTACCGTTTCTCAATGTGACAACGTCCTGTGCTGAATGCTGCAGATGGACAAGTTGAAACTAAGCACATTTATAAGAGCTGATCTTTGTCAATTACTTGGTGGCTGTAATATCTGCATCGGAAGCTTCATTTTCAATCAACCCACTGGTTGCAAGAGGTGCAGAGTAAAATTCATGTCTAATGTTATACAGAAGATTGTATTGAATTTATCATCCCTTTGCTTTGTTCTTTTGATCCTTAGATTTTCTTTAACTAATGGCTTTTAATGCTAAATTTAGATTCTGGAATATATAGCTATAGACACCAAGCAGTCAGAGCCTTGAATACATGCATGGGACTGCTATGAAGGTTGTTTGTTTGTTGTTTTTTTTTTTTCTCAGGATACTTGTAACTGTGTGTCTTGTCCTGACATGGAGAAGGAAAATTCCCCAGACACAGTTTTCTTCCTGAATGTCAGGAATTGATAATATGCCCTTTGAATAGTGAACCCCATCCAGTGTCAGATGAGATTCAGAAGTAGCTCTAGGGCCATCCAAGATACTGCACTTAAAAGAATTTAAACATCTGAACTAAAGGCGAGGGGGATAGAGGAGGATCTGTGGAGGGAGAGTTGAAGCCCTGAAAATGACAGCTATGTTTTGTTTCTTTCCATTTCACACAGGTTACAGCTATTTCAGTGTCACGCCTGACTATTGCAGTGCTTGACAATAGGTAACCTTCAAACTCAACTGGAAAATACTGGCATTTTCTGGCAGAGATGGCTTGGTAGGCCACCTGACCTAGGCACACCTGGGTGAAGTTCAGCTGAGGGACTTCTGTATGATCCATCCTTCAGCTGGAGAGGACAACAGAAGATGAAAGGTTGTGTGCTGTCAGAAGTCCTGTAGGTCAGGCAAGACACTAAACAAGCTGCCGAATGTGTCAGTTATAAAAGGACAGATTCTGATCTGTTAATCTAGTGTGACTGGGAGTTATTCTAGACTTAAATCATTAGAAAAATCTGACTCAATTCTGTTAACTACATGGGCTCCAGAGCGTATGTAGTAAATATTTCTGAAACAGTATCGACTCAGTCAGGTAGGCTTGATTATAACAGCTCATCAGCTACAATGAAAACCTTTCCCTGTACAGTCTGCCTCGCATGTCTTTCCCAGTGTGTAGACTTAGTGTGACCCTCCAGTGTGACATGTGGCGTGACTGCCCACACTAAGTCAGCCTGGCATTCCCTCTTGTGTTCTCTCCTGTTGAACTTCATCTATTGCTACTAAGAGTTTCAGGCTTGGAAACAGGAAGAATGTGGGCTCATTCTGCCTCTAGTATTATATACATACATGTATATATGTACTATACATATGTATATGTGTGTGTATATATGTAAGAATTCTTCGTACACCAAGCTTTGTGTTTCCCTTTTGGAATATTTCCTTCTATTTTGCCTTGTCATTGTATGTAGACATGACAACTGACATCAGAGCTGTCTGCACTGGATACTGTATAGAAATTCACAGTATGTCTTGAGTTTACTCCAGGTGAGAGAACATATGCAGTAAGAGAAGTATAAGCCCTTGTTAGAAGAGCAGTCGTTATGTCAGGGAGGAACAAAATACTCCTTCCAGATTTTACAAAATACCCAAGTGGCAGATGTTTCTGTCCCATCCCCATGTCCAAACCACAGAAGAAGACTTTTTGAAAGACTTGATCTATATGCAGGCCTACATGGTGTCATTAAATCCTGCTTATGCTAATGTCACCCTGAGATTAGCATTTTCCTGTAGGAATGTTGAATTGCATATCATAGACAATTACTATAAAAGTCTTCTTAGTGGTGCCTTTCACCTCAAGCAGATGAGGTTTTTCAGTTTTGAAAAATGAAAATGAAAGATGTTCTCTTTTCTGGTCTTTTTATGCTTTGCTTTATTAAAGAGCTCTCGTGGTGGGCATCACGCCATTAAAAAGCTAGAAGCTGATAGCCATGTATTTCATGTGTGGTGGACCTTCAAACAAATTACAACACTGACTGCTGAGGCTATCTAAGTTGCTGGAAAAATGGGTTTAATTGTCCATTCTGAAACTATTTC
Organism: Podiceps cristatus; assembly: GCA_000699545.1. Lineage (NCBI taxonomy): Eukaryota > Metazoa > Chordata > Aves > Podicipediformes > Podicipedidae > Podiceps > Podiceps cristatus. Next base: position 18,378 of record JMFS01021443.1, on the reverse strand, counting down.
CAGGATCAAATAGAATTTCTTTAACTACTCATGCTCTTTATAAGCCTGGTTCAATTCCACTGCAGTAAAGCTGATGGGAAAGCAGCATGGCAAGTTAAAAACAGCACTGATGTTTTATACCACTGACATTAAACCATGTGTCATCTTCAAATTAGAGTACTGGGGTGAAAGGTTTTCTAGTGGTAATGATTTGTTACTATCTAGACATCTAATTCGCATTTTTAAAATTCTTCTTAACCAATGGCTAAGGGTAGTGTGTCTGTGGATGGGTGTGTTTCTTTACAACCTCTTTTTAGTCCTTTAACCTGTTGACATTTATTCTTGCTCAGGTTTGAAGAGGAAGCTGGTCCTGTTTAATGAGAACTCTGATGTGTTGCTATCACCAGTTATGTTAGCATTTAAATGACAAATGGGGACAAAGTAAGCATTGAGCACAAACCAATGTATTGCTCAGGCTAATCATTACTGTCTTACACTCCTTACTCAACTCAATTTTCAACATGTATTCATATTCATATATCATAGAATGGCTTGGGTTGGAAGGGACCTTAAAGATCATGATGTTAGTATAGAAAGTTAGTATCGATACTTCTATTTTGTCCAGGTTTAAGTGGCTGCTGGGGATGCAAGGCAATGAAAAATTTGGCTTCTCATGCCTTACACTGTTTCTGGAATATATCGTTCTAAATACTTCACACTTTTAATATTTGTAAAGTCCTGTGGTAACAACCGGGGGGTGTTGATTGACAGCCAGCTGAATATGAGCCAGCAGTGTGCCCAGGTGGCCAAGAAGGCCAACGGCATCCTGCCCTATATCAGAAATAGCGTGGCCAGCAGGAGTAGGGAGGTGATTGTGCCTCTGTACTCGGCGCTGGTGAGGCTGCATCTCGAATACTATGTTCAGTTCTGGGCCTCTCGCTACAAGGACATTGAGGTGCTGGAGCGTGTCCAGAGAAGGGTGATGAAGCTGGTGAGGGGTCTGGAGCACAAGTCTTATGAGGAGCGGCTGAGGGAACTGAGGTTGTGCAGCCTTGAGAAGAGGAGGCTGAGGGGAGACCTCATTGCTCTCTACAACTACCTGAAAGGGGGCTGCAGGGAGTTGGGTGTTGGTCTCTTCTCCCAAGTGACTAGTGATAGGACGAGAGGAAATGGCTTCAAGTTGTGGCAGGGTCAGTTTAGACTGGATATTAGGAAAAATTTCTTTACTGAGAGAGTGGTGAGGCATTGGAACGGGCTGCCCAGGGAGGTGGTGGAGTCACCCTCACTGGAGGTGTTTAAGGCACGTGTGGATGAGGCATTGTGGGACATGGTTTAATGGGCACGGTGGTGTTGGTTGATGGTTGGACTTGATGATCTTACAGGTCCTTTCCAGCCTTAGTGATTCTGTGAAAGGGCACTGCTCTATATATAATTTACAGTATATAATTTACATATGATTGCATGTAAGTCGCCTAGTGTAGGAAAGGTGAATTCTTCCAGATAGGTCAGAGGAACCTGAAATAATACCTTTCTGCAGCCTGTCTGACTCTTTTTCCAGTTCTGATAGTCCTGGCTCATTACCTCAGCCGTAGGCAGCAAACTGCTTCCCATATAGTACTCAGGGTGCATGTCTTGGATCTAACTAGGTTCCAGCTTGCTGCTGCCCATTATGGCAGCACAAGAGACCAAGGCAGGATCTTGTTCTTCCTTGCCGTTTGCTAAGCCTTGTGCAATTCCTAATAGTACTTCTGTAAGTGAGGCCTCGAGCCTGTAGGTCAGTGAAAGTCAGCTATTGTGCCCACATGTTTTGTTGTACTCAACAGAGCTCCAAATACATGCAGCAAGCTCTCAGCATCAGGCACAGAAGTCGTGCTTTCTTTAAGTAACCCAAAGTGTGAAGTGTCTGAGGGTGTGATTTCCTTTTTTCAGCTTTGGAATGAGCAAGGATATTGAGATGTGTCACAGAGTGGTTGAGGTTGGAAGGGCCATCTGGAGGTCATCTTGTCTGCTGGCAGGGAGGCTCAAGCAGGGCCACCTAGAGCCAGCTGCCCCGAACCATGTCCAGATGGCTTTTGAATACTTCCAAGGGTGGAGACTCCACAATCTCTGTGGACAACCTATGCCAGTCGCCCTGACAGTAAAACAGTGTCTTATATTCAGCGCTTCCTGTTTGTGCCCATTAACTCTTGTCCTTTCACTGGGCACCACTGAAAAGAGCCTGGCTTGATCTTTTCAACTCCTTCTGTTCAGGTATTTATATATGTTGGTAAGATCCCCCTGAGCCTTCTCTTCCCCGGGCAGAACAGTCCCAGCTCTCTCAGCCTTTCCTCATAGGTGAGGTGCTCCAGTCCCTTAATCATCTTAATGGCATCTTGTTGGACTCTTTCTAGTATGTTCATGTCTCCGTTGTACTGTGGAGCCCAGAACTGGACCCAGCGCTCCAGGGGTGGCCTTACCAGTGCTGAGTAGAAGGGAAGGATCACCTCCCTCAACCTTCTGGTAATATTCTGCCTAATGCTTCTCAGGATTTCATTAGCCTTCCTTGTGGCAAGTGCCCATTGCTGGCCCACATTCAGCTTGATGTCCAGCAACACCCCTAGGGTCAGAGGAGAAAGAAACAGGGTTTGAATCCAGAGGGGGTGGTCTTACTTCGATTCTATATGGGCTATACCTTACTAGGACTGCCCACTAGGGACCCCTGAGACTTACATGTGCTGTTCTTATAGAGGAAAAGGGTGAGGCTTCAGCCCATGCATGGGTACACATCTCCTTTCCTCAGTCTCACTTGCAGCTGTGGTAGACTGAGGTGAATTGCCTGGCCTGCAGGTTCCCCCTCGGGATTTCACTTGCTGAGAGTGGTAGGTAGATGTTTGAGCCTCAGGCTCGTTGTTGCTGTGAAGTGTATTGAATCTCACTAAGTGAAGTTGAAGGGATCAGCATGGGATTGGAGATGGGATGTGAATTCTTGACTGCCAGTTCAGAGCTGTGGAGTGTTTTATCAGCGTTAAGAGGATGAATGTTGTGATACATTTGCCTTTTTTTTTTTTTTAATTTTATGAGCACAATCATTGCAAAGGCCATGCTCATTTTACAGCATATTTGTATTTTTGTTTGCTTAGTTTAAAGCCCATTTTATTTCTGTATTTATGCCTTGGGGATTTTACAAACTGATCTAGTTTGTTCAAAGTATCTGAGATTCCTTCTGAGAATGCTTACTGTGCCAAAGTTTTCTTTCTTTTTAAATAATGAACAATGCTTAAATTGGATAATTCCAGAATTTAAGAAATAGGGTAGGGGGAAAGAAAAGGGGGGCAGCATGGCAGGAAGCATCTTCACTGTGGTTTTTTATGTTTGAAGGCAATAGCCCAAAAATCTTCTGAAGTGTTTTTAAAAATATGTATTTGCGTATATTGCCAACATTTTTCCTGAGAATTCAGCAGTGAATTAGGTCTCAGGAGATTTGACTGGTTTCCTTTGCTCTGTTCTAAAACCTCTCATAGCCTTGAACAAATCCCAGTTTCTTTACGCTTATATTCCTTGCCGGTGAAAAGATTAATTGTAGATTTCTGAGAAACTCTACCTCCTTTGTCTTTTTTTAAAGATAGTAGACTTCTGAGAGGGCAACTTCCTAACTGTACTTTTGTATAGCATTTAATGCACTCTCCAGGTCTGCCTTGAATTAAATTTTGAAAATGGGTTATTTCAGACTAAAACTTTCAGACGTTCACTTCCAGGTAAAAGTGATGCTGTCCAAAGCAGAAAAAACACACAATTGGGGGTGGGGGTGTGGAATATCTCTCCCTTAATAAAATAAAGGTGGTACTTAATATCAACCAGGTTACTAGTTTTCTGAAACAAATACAGGGATGATGCCTTGAAATGAATGGAATATGAACACTATAGTTCATAGCACTCTCAAAAAAAAAAAAAAAATGTGGAAGTGCAGCTCTGCCAAAATCTTAGTCCTAATCTCTAGCATTTGAACGCAGGACTTTCCACCATCCTTGGGATCTGATTGTGAAGTCCATTTTTCATCCCCCAGCAATTCCGGTGCACTTTCTGTGACTGTTTCATTTTGCCTATGAAGAAGGTGCTTTAAATCAGTAGAAACTGAGATTGGACTGACGGAAATGTCGCGTTGAAATGGTGTAGCAAGATGGTATTTTAGTGTTGCTCACCTTGTGCTTCAGATGAAGATGTATTGCTAATAAACTGCTCATCAATGATTCTTGAAAGGGATTTGCTTGGGTAGCAAATTGAGGCAGATTTCTTACCTTTGTTTAATGAAATGTTCCTGTCAAACCTTGAAGGAAATGATTAGGTTGCTGGAGATAAGCTGATGAAGTGTTTGCCATGCTGTTGCCCAAAGCAAATTGTTTGTTTAAAAACCACTTCATTGGAGGAGGAAGATATGAGCAGAAGAGTAACTCCCGATATAATATGCAATGAGAAATTTTAAATGGAGGGCTTCACTTTAATTTCAGATGGAAAAGGAAGATTAATGCATGACTGTAATGTGGTCATGAAAAATTTTTGTCTGCATAGTTCTCTATTACAAGTCATAAATGACATGAATCAAATGTGGGTTTACTTTAAATACATTAACAAGTTTTTTTGCAAGAAATTAACTTACAAAAGCGTTCTGCTATATTTTTGGATCATTTCTTTTTAAGCAGTGTGCTTCTCTCAATCCCTGAAAAGCATGAAGAACAAACTTTTTATTTAGAGATGCAGAGAATTTCACTGGCAGGAGGCTGAGTAACTTTATAAGAGTAACTTAGTTGCATTAGGCCTGGGTAAACCAGTTGTGATAAATCCAAAACTGATGTTAATCAAACCTGAATCTTCCTAGATTTTTATTTAATTTACTAGTATTGCCTATTCCTTTTTAGTACTATCTGTTTAAGATAGAGTAATAAAAACACCCAAGCACTGTAAGAATGTGAGTATTCTTTCACGATGTAGCACTTGACGAAGCATGGCAGCGTACTTGTGAGGCAGTCCATTCTGAGAAACCGGTATTTTGAAGAAAGATTTGGGTAGTTTACCTACCTGTCAGTTTTACAGGCTTTTCAGCCAAGGTTGCTAAAGCATGCCAAACCTTGCAGAAGCTTAATTTGAGATACAGCAGCAGTTCAACAAAACTGTCTGTCCAAAGCAGAACTGAAGGTGATAAGATTAGGTGAATAGCTACCCTGTTTCCAGGGTAATCAAATTCCGTAATTAGGAGTTCTGTAATCTCGGTTCTTTTACGTAGTCCCTCGGTGTTATAATTAATTCAGTATTCAGTTTGCCAGTTTGTGGATTGTGTTTAGATTATCACTCAGATGTGTGCCAGCTGGACTTCATTGCACCTGAAGGCCTTTTAATTTGAAGATTATCTGGAACCTTGATCCTCATGCTAGTGACCTCTGTTATCTCTGGTCTTCAGAAAGTGTTTCTTTAACGGTCCATTTGCGCTGAGGAGCATGGCAGGCAGTCATCCAGCGTATTTGTGCAGGTTCTGCTAATGAGGTTGGATCAGCACCTACCTTCCAATTACATTTTACTAATCTAGAAACTAGCAGCTGCTGAGGTTTCTCTGTGGTTTTGTAGAAATCTGATATTTCTCTTCTGTATCTAAATGAAGAACTGTGGAATGGTTTTGATTAGGAGTTAGAAGAGCTACAGGGACAGTGGTGCTGCCTGCCTGATTAAGTCTGAACCTGTAATGTAACTGGCTTTAGAAGTCAGTCAGACTGGGAATTGAGTGGGGATTTGTTTTTAGAGCAATCAGTGAGCAGAAAATAGGAGAGATCTTTCTAAAAAATAAACTCAGCTGCTTACTGTTATAGGTCCACATCCTTGATCTAACATGAAGTTGTTGCCTCCCTTCTGTTCAGTGGAATTAAGATTAAAAGCTTATTTAAGACTTTTAAATAGCTCCACGTGTAGATGCAGATTTCTAAGGTATACATCAAATTCCATTAAAAAGACACTTTCAAAAAACAGATATTAGAAACCCCTTTTAAAGTACTGCTGTTCCTATAAACTTATCTTCACACAATATTATGTGAAATTTATAGGAAAACAATTCACCACACATGGCACTACTCTGGAGGAGTTAGGCACTAGATGTAATTCTGCTCTTCGTTGTTCCTGCTCCACACTCAAACTTTACCCCTGTTTTTCACCAGTATAAATGAAAGTCGGATTACTAGCTGCTGGCATTAATTTGTTTCTGCTCTGTGCAGCATGCTAGAGGCTGGAAAGAGACATTCAAAGTTCTGTGGCATTATTGGCAACAAATATGTTCATGAAGAAGGCTTAAACGTGCCAGGAAATAATGGGAAGCGGCTGTGTGGCACTAGCTTTGAACCACAGCACGTGAGCCTGACCCTGTACCTGGAACAGCCATAGTGTTTGCTGCTGCTATTTGTACTGTCATCCATGGAATTACTTTGCAACTGGCAGATTTTTGGTTTTGGCTCAACCTGGGATATTATGCCACCCGTATTTGCCGGCATCTCTGCTGACACAGTAGCAGATAAATTCAGTGTGATGTGCTATCCCCATAGCTCACATTTCTGTTAATGGGAACTTTACAATTAAATCCCTCAGCAAACACAGCACTGAATTTAATTCAAACTTGTGAATAATTTGACCTGAATATTTTATTTTTTTTTCCTTGGGCAGCTACCTTGAGTAGATGCATGTCTACTCAAGGTGCCAAAAGTTTTAGGGAGAGAATATTTTTTTGCAGCTGATAGTCATAATAAATCAAATAGCCTTTGGGGAACACATTGCTTATATCTAAAGGCTATTTCAGTTATAGGAGTATGTTTTAAAGAGGATTTGTGCGCTCAGCACAAGATCTGGATTTGCAGAGTTTAACTTGCAAGTCGCAGTCAATGGGCTCTCTGCCCGAAAACTCTAAAATACTTTTCCAAACCACAAAACCAAAAAGATTCCTGAATCAATTCTCAGACTCTGTTTCCATCATCTTTTGAATTAAACTGTCAGTGCCTTTGGAAAGTTATCAGAATGTGGTACTGCTGTTGGAGCAACAAAAAAAAAAAAAAAAAAAAAAATTCTCCCTTCTGTGATGGGAAACTTGTTGCACGAAATGTCCAGAAAGTAGCTCATCCTCCGAGGTTGCCTCAGTGCAGTGACTTCCCCTGCTCAAAACCCAAGTGTCCCCAAATGTTATTCATGGGACATGTGAAAACAGCCTACCAGGCTGTGACAGCGGTGATGGGTGAGTAGACAGTTCTATTTATGGCTTTGCTTGTAGGTAGCTCTCCTACAGCTTTTGTCATAACATGTTTCCAAAAATTATAAAGTGCTCTACACAATCTGTCTTTCTAATCCATGTTCTTTAGACCTATTAAAATAGCAGGGGGGTTTATGTTATTATTTGGCTATGAAGCTGGTAGATAGTCCTTTCTAGTTAATCCAAAATGTTCTGACATCAAAGAAATATTTTTAAATTAAACAGTTTCCTCTTATTTTTAAGGTATAAACAGCTTTGGGAAAAATATGCCAAAAGTTTTATTTAGAAAATACAAAATTTAAACTTCTGAACTGTATTTTCCCTCAAACTTTGTGTTCAGTCCAAATATATGAATAACTTAGCTATCAAACTATGGATTTTTAAAGCAAATGAAATTAGGAAAAAATATAGGCAAGCTCTACGTGTCTTATTTTCCTTTCAGGAGAACAGAGAAAGTTTGGACAAAAAAGGGGCTAAGCTGTTGTTCCTTTCAGTACTGTCTGTGCCTCCCGACCCTCCCAGACCCTGCGTAGAAATGCCCTCTGCAGCTTAAAATGGAGTGTTGGGAGAACCTTGCAGGGCTGCCTTTGCTACCTAAATCTGGCTTGAAAGAGCTATCCCTTAAAAATTCCTAGAATGAATTCGTGTTGTTCTGTTTCGGTTCCTGTGTTTAGTATGAGGCTGAGGATGAACGTGAGACGTTAACAGGCCCGGCTCCCCAGCTGGGGTTGCTGATGTTCCACTCTCCTTGGTGAAGTTATGCAGCTTCACGCCAGCTCAGGCTTTATTTTCTGAGAGAGAGGACCCTTTGACAACTCAAGAATAACCCACAGCTATGAAATTTGATAGCATCCTTTCAGCCTATTACCAAGCAAACCATGGTGCCTCTAGGCATGTGATGTGTGGTGGATGTTTCATCAATACTACACTGATATTGTGTAAAAGCTTTTGTAAATAATTCCCTTCTTGTACCTGCAATACCTTTGTGTTAAAGGTAGTCAACAGTTAAAAGCTTTGGACTTCACATTTTCTGTTCCTCTGTGTGACTTGAAATCTGGCAAGTGTTTGAGTCTTTTTTGAAGTGGGAGACTGTGCAAGTGAGATTTCAGTTGCAGGAATGTCTCTCTGAAGGAGTTTTCTGCTGAAGTGAGTAATTACTTTTCACCAAGATAAATTTGTAAGGCAGGGAAGGGGAGCTGATAGCTGTGACCACTTACAAGTAGCTTCCAGATTTGGATAAATTAATGCAGATTGGAAATGATGTAATACACACCCAAATGAGCAGTAGCCTCCGTGCACAGTGAGAGATACCCCAGAACTTTGCACTGCTCTGAAACCCTTTGTCGCTGTATAACTTTCTATAGGGAGGAGTTCAAACAATTTTACTTAGTTAAAGAAACTGTGGATGAAAAAAACAAGACTGCTCTGTGCAATTAGCTGTTTCATTTTTATTTGATCCTCCAGAGCATCAGTCCTGTACTGGATTTCTGTAGCATTATGGAATTTACTGGATAGTATACTGAACTTGGAATAACTTGTGTAACTTGTATTTAAGAGGATCATTTTTTGATGCCATCTCTAAAGAGGCTGCTTTTGTCACTTGAACTGGTGAGAAGAGAAATGTTTCTGCAATGGCAGCAGGTTGAGAAAAGTTCAGCAGCGCTAAACGCTTAAGTCTCATGGAGCATCTTTGGGATGTAGGATCATGTGTCATTAATGTAAAACAGTGAAGTATCTGGAATGTAATTGTGAGTGTCTGTCTGATATGTAATTAGGCTAGATGGGTTAGAACTTTGATTCATTGCTTAACTCAAATACTTAGTATTTTCGGCATCTTCAATTTAAGGCTGATTATCTTCACAGAGAAAAGATTTTTTTTTTTTAATATAATACTATGTTTTTAGTGTCTTAAGACTCAATTCTCTCATGTACACAGACCTTGGAAGCTTTCTGCTGGTTTCTTAAGACTCCCTCCCCCCACCCTGTTAGCCTTTCCTTCTGTTATTTGGAAGCTTATTTTCCTGGGGAAAGCTCTTTCTGCTTCAAGATGTCAGGTTCCAGGCATCTGAACTTCTCAAAACCAAATTTGTTTTCTCATTCAAAGCACCTCTTTGGAACTAGGGCCCTTTGTTTTTAAAGGGATATTGCCAATTAAAATTGGCCACTGAGGGTAGATATATCAACTTCAGACCTCTAAATTCTCATGGAAGTATTTCTTAAGAAAATAAACAATCCCTTTTCAGTATTTAGAACCTAAACATTTTAGCATCAAAAAACTTGCGGTGAGGTTGATAAACAGAAAGCCCTTATTTCCCTACCCTTCTCAAGCTCCCTAAATTCTGAGGTGCCAGCAAGTGGCTGTACAAAAATGTTTGCTTAAATTAGCTTTTGCTTAATTTCTAATTTTCAGTCCAAAAACTAAATGAGCCATTAAACGAAACCACATTAATGAGATGCACTACAAAGCAAAATATGCCTAGGGCAAAAAACAGGCTTTTAATTTGTTCAGCTTAAATCTCTAACATCTGGCTGTGATGGATGATGTCACTAAGCACATTAGGGATATCAGAGGTAGACTTTGTAATCGGTGCCTCCACTGTTTGCCTTTGTCCATTTGCTCACTCATTTTCTTGGCACACAGTGATCTAAGAAAATACTTTAAAGGGCAAAGACTCCAAGCCATAAGTTGAACTTTGCTTTGGATGCGGACTGTTGGGCCTGGCTGCCAACTCCTTGTCCAGTCAGCTTGCACCACAGCTGATGTGGGACACATACAGAGCTGCTCTTAGCATTGGGTACCTCAGGGCTACTCAGGATTTTAGGGACGGGTAGGATTAGAACAACAATCTCAAGAAGGTTGGGAAGATGGAGACTTCAAGCAGCAGTAAGTCAGCATTTTTGTGCTTCTCCTTCTGTGTTCAGAGGCCTGGTTTGATCCATGAGGGGCCTGGGGTTGGGAGGCAGGTGTAACAGCTGGGGCCATGTAGTCCAAGCAGATGAAGCAGGAATTTTGCAGCACAGTTGGACTGATACTGATAAATTCGGCTTCTTGTCACATGCCTGAACAGTTTCCTCTTGAGAATGGCTGGCTTGTGGCGACTCACTCACAGCATCAATGTGGCTAGCACCTGACAGCCCTTGGCAACGTGTACCTGCATAGGCACAGCCACCTGAGCTGCCTTATTCATCTAGTTAGGACAGTTTTCCCTTTTCTCTTTTGCTACCAAAAGCAAAAGGCTGTTCATGCATGTTTAGCTTGGTCACAGATAAAAAAAATGTTTCACTCTGCCTCCCCTGTGAAATGTGTTGCTTCATTATGTTTGTGTTTGTACTGGATACCCAACCTTAGAGTTGCCCAGCTGGGAGAAATAGGTTTGTTGACCACCAATCCTTGTAAACAACTGAAAATGACATCTGAGGGACCCTGTAATCAGCTATTGTCTGTAAAAACTGTTCTTGATTGCCTTCAGTTGTTTCCAGGCGAGGTGAGCTGTGAGTTCTGAACTGCTCCACTGCTCCATGAAAAGTGGTGGAATCAACACATACTGTTTTCAGGAGCAGTTTGTTGGGTGGCTCCCCAATTATGTCAGGTGCGTGTACAGTTACAATCTGTTGAAAGAAGGCTGTAGTAGGAATTTTGTCTGTGCAGTCACAGAATTTCCTTGTGAAGCACTGTAAGCAGCAGTTGCTCTCCTCTGCCTGGAGCAGTGATTGCTCTGAGGCCCACTGCCCAGCGGAAGGTCCTCTGTCCTCTGCAGGTAATGCGTGTGCCGAGTTGAATTTGTAGTTGTAAAGTAGCCTGATTCCACCTGCTTTCTTTTCTGTGGTTTGGTTTTTTTTTTTTATTTTTTTCCTAAAAAGGAGGAAATCTAAGTGGAACATGGCAATTGTTTTGTCTCATAGAAATACAAGTTATTTTGTTTTGTTGAGCTTTAGGTTTTAGAGAATCCTAAAAAACTCAGGCAATTCTTTCATGTGAGTGTTTTAAATCTAGGTCGTTGTCATAATTCACAGCTTCTGCTCTGTGGATCTTTTATACTTCATTGTTCTTTCAACATTTTGGTGCACTGGCCTATCTTTTTCTGCTTTGAATGTACTTGAACTCCTATCTGTGTAGTCACGCTTTTCCCATTTGCCAAATGTAGTAAATGTTGTTCCACCATTTCCATTTGCCAGAGACACTCTTATATTGCTTACAATAAAAATAGGGCTACATATAGAAACTTCTCTATTTGCGATGGATAAAACTTAATGATGGGAGAAGCAAAATGTGTGTGTATCTTGTTCCTGACTGTGCAGAATTACAGCACAAACCTGAATAGTTTGAAATGTGAGAACCATTCCTTTTACAGGCTCCCCCTAATTCAAGGGCACTCTGTGAACGGGAGTATCCCACCTTTGCCAATTCATGCCAAAATTCCAAGTAACACAAATTCACAGCTTCTCCACTTCACTCACTGATTCCAGCAGAAATATAAAGAAAAAAAAATGCCAAGCTTCTTTCTGGTCCTTGCTGTTCAAGAAAAAATATTGGCACCTTTCAGGGACAACTGAAAGAGAGATTGGCTTTCATTTCTGTTTGGGAAGCACTGATGGCAAGACCTCTGGTCTAAGAGCAGTGGGGGGGCCTGTCAAGTCTTTTTCATTGGAGGATCTAATCCATCTCTCTTAGGAGGTTCACAGAAGACATAATCAGATTGTCTAGTCTGATCCACTTGGTGTCACAGGTCACTGGATTTCATGCAGATTGCTCTGTAATGAGTCTTATCCTGACATTCTCAAGCATTGACAACATCTAAAGGGTCACAGCACTGTGGCAGTGGAGCCAAGGCAATGGAAAACTTTCCTCTTGAGTGGTTTTGGTTTTAGCTTCTGCATTGTCTTAATTCGCATCTAAAATTTGACCCCAGTTCCATTGCAGTGTTTAAGTGTGCAACTCCATCAATTCCAATAGTTGCTACCCTTCTAAATGTCTTGACACCTGAGTCTTAGTGTGTACAGCTGAGTTTTTAGATTCTACAGTGTGACAGTTGCATGGATGTGTTTGGCAAGTACAGAACATGTTGAAGTGAGCTGTAAAATGAACCCAAAGTTGCAAATGGTAATCTGAAGTGAAATGCAAGCAACATCTCTTTCTTATTTCAAATGTACTTTTCTACCACATTGTTTAGAAATGTCTCCAGTGCTTAAAAATTTGGGATGAAAAGTTTCATTTGTATTTTTTTTCTACGGCTAACTCCCTTGCAAGGAAAATGATCTGAAACATACTTTCAACAGCAGGAGGGAGGAGAGGAGAAAAACCTATAATCGGTAATGTTAAGAGCTGGATATGAAGGAGGACAGAAATTTGGAGCTGAATTTGTAATGTGAGAATGCAACTTGGCAGCTCCGTACATTTTTCAGTTGTTTTAAAGGGGCCATAATGCCATAGAACAGGAAGGTATCGGACCTCTCTGGGCATCGGAGGGGGGAGAGATTCTGGGATGTTCCTAAATTGCAGGTCTAACTACTCAAAGCAAGTGTGATGAGGAAGCTGGGAAATCTACTGCTTTTGAAACTCTCAGAAGTTGAAAAAATAACTAACATCACTGAGTCATGAGTTACATTATATAACTGCAGTTTATGAATATTTTATGAAAGAAAAGGGTACTGAGTGGTAGATAGGAAAGTCTTAATACTTTGGGGAAAGATCCTGCACTGGCCAAAGAGAATCATCCCCACGAACAAAAGGCTGATCCCCGAAGATATTTCAATGTGAATTCATCAGATTCATCTGGAAGTGAGATGCTCCTAATAAACTTAATGGTCTTGTACTAGTACAATTAGATGAAAGCTCAAAGATGAATGGTTAAGATAGGTTAGAGTAATGGAATTTTACCCAAGATTGATTGCATACTGTCTGATTATTATCCTTGTTTGGTTATTTTAACTTCTGGCATGTAGCTTCATTTGATGGCCCCCTTCTCTTGCACAGGGAGAGACCGTGAACAATTGATCCCTATTCTTTTATACTACTTTTAATTTTGTCATATCCATCTAATTTTTTTTCTATTTGGAAATTATTTTATTTTGTATTTGTATACACAATTTTATGCAAATAGAGAACAAATACAGCAGTTGAGTCTGCTTTAAAATGTGTAAATTTGTTCTGTTTTCCTGTAGGCAATGACAGTGCAGCATTACTTGAAGTTGCTCCTTGTCACCCTGCCACTGGCCACCTCGGAACATCTACATTGTCATTTGGATGGACTTTAGATTCAAAGTACTCTGAAATGGCTGAGGTGACATGTAGTTTGTTTAAGCAAGTGATGTATATTTTGATAGAAGTGCTGGATATTTTATTTTAAAATTTGATATGCCTGGAGATGACAGTCTGAGCCAAAATTTGCTGGCCCTTGGGGAGTTCTGCAAATGTATAACAATTGGTTTATAAGATGCCGTGTCTTTTTTATTAGATTATTTATTGTTGCCAAGGAGAAGAAAGAGCTCTTTTCAGTGCATATGTGAAGCCCTGGGTCAATACCAGCATGTGCACACACAGCCTGAGCTGTGCTTTTGAGCTATACAAAGCTAAAAGCCATCAGAGGAGTGCATGCTGCAGAACTTGTAATCTGACAGTCTTGGAGCTTTTGTGATCTTTCTGCTACAACTCAACAGAAAACAAGCTTTTCATCAGGCAGAAGTGCTAAGAATAGCAAACCCCACACTCAGGCTCTCTGAATAGACGACCAAACTTGTGAAACTGAAACATATGGCAGAAAGTGAGGTGAAGTGCATCAGCCTTAGCTTTGTGTTTGCAAATGAAAGAGATTTTTGCCGGGTGTAGAAAAACATGAAACCGAAGACCCTTTAGGTAACTGAGCTTGGAGGAATGAAGAAAGCTTAGTTACTTAACCTTGCACAAATATAGGTATACAGTCTTGAATTATATCAGATTATGTGGGTTAATTTATATTGTTCCATATTGCTCTTAATCAGAGTCAGCCCCTCAGTTCAGCTGATAGTCGGTTCTGTAGTATTATTTCTTTGAGCTTTACATCCGTGTGATTCTCTGAACCTAGTATTCGAAGTAGTGAGAAGCCTCAAGATGTCTTGAGACAGCAAAAATAGTGGAAAGTTGGTTTTGGTAGGTGTGATTCTTGCCAAATAGGAAACGAGGGGGGCAAAAGCTTTTGTCTGAGTAGAAGAACACTTGATTTTCCTATTCAGAAAAAGTGAGATGAGGTTATTACCCTGATGTGCGGTGAAGTGTGCTAAAAGAATGACAGTCCAAGTCTCCTCTCCCAAGAATTTTTTTCCATCCAAATATAGAGATCATTTATTGTTCCTTTGGACTTCGTTAGTGCTGGATCTCCATCAATCTTCTGTATGTTTAATTGGGCACAACTGGAACATGCTGTATTTCCAGTAGTGAAAAATATAAGATTTTAAGGACATTTAATCCCAAACTGGAAAGAGACAGTTTGATATGCCATGTGCAGTCTTCTACTGAATTCTGTGATGGTACTGACAACAATAGGACAGAATGAAAAAACAATCCAGTAAATCTTTACAGGAAGACTAAAAGGACAAGACTGACTGCAGTGCATGGTTCAGGTTTTACTTCTGAGTGAGAGAATCAGTGGAAACTTGCAGTAATGAATTTTCATAAGTTATTCTCTAAGTACAAATTGTGGTGCTGGGAGAAGTGGGGAACTTTTTTCTTGTCTCTTGGGACTTTCTCAAACTGAAAGATATTTCCTGTGCTGAGAAATCAATGCAAGAGCTATTTCAAGGATATATCCCACAGATCCCATTATTTGGGAGACCTGAAATTCATATCCCAATTTGACACTGAAAATAGAAGATTTAGCATACAAATGCAACAAGGTGCTTCAGCATTCTGGTAAGAACATACTGCATTGACTGCTCGTTACTGACCGGTAGGCAAGTTGTGCTAACATGTCATACTTTGTCTTTACTATATTGAGATAACTCTACTAAATGAAGGTAACTGCGTAGAGAAAGGAAGGTGTATCCAT
This sequence comes from Podiceps cristatus, assembly GCA_000699545.1. Taxonomy (NCBI): domain Eukaryota; kingdom Metazoa; phylum Chordata; class Aves; order Podicipediformes; family Podicipedidae; genus Podiceps; species Podiceps cristatus. The sequence continues at coordinate 3,126 of JMFS01021443.1, read as the reverse complement.
GTTTGTGCTGTGGTAGATCACAGAAGGCTTAGGAAACCCGTGACACAGGCTCCTAACTGAAAATGTGAGATACCAAGAGGAAAAATGTCCAATTTACTGAGTAATGTGTTGAGTTTCCCAGGGAGGATGATCTGTTACCAGTTCTGGAGCTGTGGCCAGGACTGCCATGTCCAAGCCCACCATACCAACTTCGTATTCTGTGCTCTGTAAAGAGAGAATCTCCATTATGAAACACAGCTTATCTTTTCCACACATATCAGCCCTTACTGTAGTTTTGCAGACATTTTATAGCTTTGTATAGGTGAAAAAAAATACAGAAAGTAACTAACAATGCTGGAGAGCAGCCCTGTTATCCAGGGCACTTTCTTTTAAAGTATTTTTTCAGTTCCTACTGACTTACGCAGGGAGAGACATTTTTGTTTTCCCCAAGCTTGTACTTCCTGCTGGCAGGTGACCTGAAATGGTACAGAACTAGCAGGGATCATTTGAACAAAATACTTTTTACAAAAATAGAAATTTGCTTCTCCTCTAGTAAGTACCTCAGAGCTTCTTTGGCAGTGCTGTATTCAACTAATTCATATTAAAATGAATTGTAGTTAGTCTGAGACTTCTTATTGTTACTACTGCAAAGAAGTAATTGATAGCCAATTAATGTCTTAAAAATTTTGACACCATGTTAATTGCTGACAGCTGTAAAATGCAGAATCTAACAACATATTTGAGTTTAAACAAAAAGTAATTTGAACAAGTCCTGTGGTCTGTCTTCTGTAAGCTCAGACAAGATGATCCAAAATAGAGATCTAGGTTTATCTCTGAACAGAAGGCAAAAAGACCAGGTCTTTCAGTATTTCTTATATTGCCTATTGATATAAGGATAAAAGACTGTGGATCAGGAAAGTGATGTTCCCTGCCTACAGACTAAACACATCCTTCTCCTTACCCTGCAGCAAAAATACTTTAATGTAAATCTAGTGTTCTCACCTCTTGAATTAATGTACAGTTGACTTATTTTTGGAGAGTCTTTACCGCCCCAGTTTCTCTTGTGCTGGGGCATTATGGACATCTCTTGAAGTGAAAGCTTATCATACTCCTTTCTCTGATGAACCAAGGCTTTCAAGTTAAGAGGCTGCTTCACTCTGTTTTTGAAATTTGCTTCTCCTGTTCTTCATATATTTCCAGTGTAGTATATGTGCTCAGAACTGTTACTTTGTTTCCGTAGTTGCGTGAAATGGCATAGGGAGGCATGCCCTCAAAATATATAGCTGCTAAATTACGCACATTTTTCCTGGTACATGATATCTGTGTTTTAGAAGTGTGGTGGACCTGATGATTTCTTGAGCTGAAATAAATCGTCTCTCTGCACTTCAGCTTTATTTAATGATATTCAGATGTTACTCTGGCTTAATTTAAGATTGTGATATTGAATTTTTGTCATTTATCCAAATATGGTACTGTTTCTGTCAGATTATCAGATAACAGTTGTTCAAAATCTGGCCACTAGAGTATGTACTCTTCTGTACAGTCTGAAATATTGTCACTCTTTTTTCCCTCTATATAACAAATGGAAGATGTCAAATATACACATGTGCCTAGGTTTCCTATTAATTCCATAGTGGTTTATTTCTTATTTGAAATTATGATTTATGTGATGATTAGTGTAATTCTTCCTGATGTGCTAAAAAGAATAGAAGTTGATTGATTTCCCCCCCTCCTTTTTTCTCATCTGGAGATTCCAGCTTGAAGATGTCCCGAGCCTTTGTTTTGGAAAGGTTGCAGGCCACTCCAGGAAGCGCCCGCGACTCACTCTGCTGAAGTACATACGATACCCAGGGTAGGAGCATGCTGCCAGGGATCACCTTGGGCAACTCACCCTCCAAACGGGTTACTTGTGCGCAAGTGGTGCTGCATTGGTGTTTTCTCTGTTTGAAAGGTGGAAGAGCTTTGGTTAGTTGAGGTTAAAACTCCCGTTCTGGTATAGTTTTAACTGAGAGATGGTAAGGAGGGGCTGCCAGGGTGGGTTATCAAAGCAAACACTAAGCATGGTTTCAATAAAAGGAAAGGCTGTTTCACTTTTCTGAGGCAGGATGTTTCTTGTCTTGTTGGGAGCATTGTCTAGGAGCTGTAGATAAGAAATTCCAAAAGGTAAGCAAAAAGCTAGGACTTCCCATTAGTTTTACACGAAACAGAAAAAAAAAATCTGTGAGATTTCGCTGACTTTTGGTGATATTTATCAGCAGCAAAATCTTGTTTGCTGCTGGAAACCTTTGCTTCACACAATGACATGGCCACCCGCTCACCATCTGCTAAACATGATGCTGTGTAATTCTTTTAATTACAAAATGTTAGAAAAAGGTTTTATGGCAAATGTATTTGGGATTTCAAATACATTTAAGTGTTTATAGCTCAAGTGATGATCCCCCAGGTCCTTTTCCGTACTGCTGTTACCTAGCTAGCCCATCCCTGACCTCTGGCAGTACACAGGGTTACATCTATGTTCAGCATTTTGCATTTGACTTTGCAGAAGTGCACGATGCACATCAGGCCATTTCTCCGGTTTAAGGCCCCTCTGAACAGCAGCTCCCATCTGCGCTCTGTCAACCATCCCTCCAGTTTGGTGTCAGCCGCAAACATGCTGACGGTGCGCTCTGCCCTGCTGTCCAGGCTGTTGAAGGTATTTGATAATATCAGTCCCAGCGTATCATTGGTTTTGGGACAGCTGGCTATTTGAAGTGCACCAGCACTTCATGAAAATGGTGTAAGTGGTGAATCTGTGCCACCAAGGGAGACTGCAGGTGGTGTGAGCCCGTTGTGATTCAACAGGTTCCTCTCTGGCCCACTGCTGAGTCTCGACACTGGTGAACAGATCGATGTCACAGCTTTAGGACTCCCAGCTCAGAACAGCCGGATGATACGTAGCTGTGCTTGTAGGGCAGCCCGGCACCCCGCAATAACCTGTGCATAGTCTCGCCGAGGAGACCAGCTCCAGTGGAGGTAAGCCCGCTCTGGGGAAGGGAATCGCAGCAAAAAGGGCCGGCGAAGGGCCCTTTAGGGGGGGTGCTTTCTGAAGCCGGGAAAAGCAGGTCCCCCGTGCCGGGGCCCGGCAGCTGGCGGCCGGCTGCTGAGGCG
>KL259855.1:39478-59632 GCA_000699545.1 Podiceps cristatus | reverse complement strand
AGGCTGGAGTAGATGGCCTTTAAAGGTCCCTCCCAACCCCAAACTATTCCATCATTCTATATTACAGCAGATTGCAGAGGACACATCATATGTGCATTCTGTGATACGGTAGATACCAGTAATGACTGACACCTCTGTCTCTATTCATAATTCCAGAAGCTGTGATTTAAAGAGGTTCTCAGTACTAGAAAATAAACTTTGAAAACTACGTCTATGTTTTTATTTTGTATGTTTAGTTTCCTAAAGAAATAATTTGGGTAATACTTCAAATGCAATCGTACCTCCAAAACCATGCATTGTACTTCTCAGACTAGCCTATTACACCTTCCTCTTATACTGAGTCAGAATCAATTCACAGTTCACTAAAACAATACTAGATATTTTGTCTAACTTCAGCAACTCTTGAAAACCTTTTTTTTTTTTAATTTATATCATTCTACTCAGATAATGCAAACCTAATTCAGAACAAAAAAAAAAAATCTGCAAACGTTAGACTGCAGTCCAATATTTCAGTAAAAATCCTTGAGCACCAATGGAAAAAGAAACATATTTACCCAAAATTATATAATATCAAATAGTATTGAGATAAAGGAGTGGATCCTTCACTTCTATGGTTTCATAAAATTGTAATTCATTGTAAAATGGGTTTTCTATCAGACTATACGTGACCTAAACAGATATTGTTTAATAAATACAAAAAACATGCATTTATTTGCAGAGGTGAGATGGCATGATGAACATAAATATCTGTAGCAGAGTTTATACTTAGAAGTCCTTTTACCTGATTAACTGATAAAGACTCTTCCTCTAAATTCAACATTTAAAGTTTTCAAATTATTCCTCATATCTCTTTGAAGATCACCTTGAAATTCTTGGGGAATTAATGAAATATTTCCCAAGTTCTGAACATAGCTGCCAGTCAACAGTCACAGACTTGTATTTGACACAGATATAACTCAAAAAATCCTCATAAATCTCGATGGAGAAACTCTAGATTTACACTAGCATTCCTGGGATCTATAGAAGCTTGAATCTTTTCCTAAGCCTAAAAAAAAAAAAAAAAAAAAAAAAAAAAAAAAAAAAAACAGGGGAACAAACATTAAAAAAAAAAAAAAAAAAAGAGGAAGCAGAACTTTGAACATCAAAGACTTAATTTACAACCTCTAATTTCAGAATTGTTCAGGGAAATCAGACAATCTAGTCACAATATTGCAAAGAGGGAAATGACTGAAATTCAGGGCCCCATTACCTGACATACAGGAAAGCTATTCCTGTACTCTTCACATTCCATGGCAATATTTGTCTGAGCCATGCGAGGGACCTTGAGAAGTAGGCCAGTTTCTAAGCACATGGAGAGTTAGTGAAGCTTTAACTAGCACAGCATTTCATTCAAGAAGTCAGCTTCAAGACTTCATTTAAAATTATCAGGGGCACATTATCTGGGAACACAACAAGAAGCAATTATTGGTTTAATTAGCCTGCATTCACCACGTTGTGCTGCTTCTCTTTGTTGGATTGCCAGGCAATTTTGTAAAATCATTAAGCAAGGGAACTATAATTCCATAATGACCTAATCTACAGCTCCATCCTATCACACTGGAATATTTTAAAGTTATTTATGACTGTCCTCAATAAAAACTAAGTCCATTGGGCAAGAAATACTTTGGGTCTCCAAAATTCCAAATGGCTTCCCTTACTGAAAGGTTTTTGTTGTATTCAGTCATCTATTCTCTTCTCTAGTTGAAAGAGAAGTTTTGTTGTCAAAATAAATGCACATTGCTAGAGAAAGGCACGGGACACACTAAAAGATATCTTTCTGTCCCAGGGAAAAGTAAGAAAAAAACCCTTCCGTTTTCAACATAATCTTTGATACAATGGACAGGAAAAGGGATTCAAAACAGTGCAAAACAAAGAAACTCAAAACTTATTTTACAGATTTTTTTTGCTGAGAAGGAAATTGAGTTATTTTTCTAGCTAATCTCTCAGATTTTGACAATAATAAAGATTTAAGAATGCAATTTACTGGCATTTTATGATTTCTTATTTCTTGCTTTCATTGTCATCATCATATCAGGTTTATGTTCTTTCACTGTACCTTCAACGCATGAGACTAGAAGAAAGGTTAGACAGATAAATTAACAATGTATCTCTATAACTTCTAAGTAGTAATTTATTATAGTATCACTGCCTTAAAAAATCCCAAAGCTTCACCATAAGGCATCCAGGAAGACTGCATATGAAACACTTGGCATAAATTAAAAAGCTGAAATTATCTGTTGATGATAACTATCTTTGAAGATACCATTTGCCTAACTAAATTGTTTCACTAGGCTAAAACAAAACTGGGTAGAAAGCTGTAATTTCTTCATGTTTTGCTAAATAGAAAGATAGAAAAACTAATTAGGATGAAAGAAAAGCAATAAAAAGCACCTTTCATATATTTTGCTATGGAAATAAACTAGAAGCTCTTCATGGCATTAAGACTTGGGAGTAGTTAACGAACAGTGAAATTGCAATGGCATTTTTCATTTTAAAAGAACTTTACTGAGAGTATGGCCTTATCTATATTTGTTATGAGTGAGATATGTCAAAAAGTCTATGCCAATTTGAGAGTTACGTAAAATATAATATCAAAAAGAAATGGAAATTCTGATTAAGGAAAACAAAGTTAAACCAGAATTTTGCATTATGTAAATCAAGCAAACATGACTTTTATATTATTAAGAAATGTAATAACTTGATCATAATGTTTTACTTTACTAATGCTCTCAGCATACAAACCTGGAGCGGGTACATGGCCATTAACTACATCACCTAATTCTGGTACAGTGGGAGTGTAAGTATTTTAAGCAGTCTCTGAGCATCCAAAGGCACAAACTCCTAAAAGGCAGAAAAATAAATGGTACGGGTATGTCTAAACCTCCATTATGGAACAATTTAAACCTAGGAGGTCTGATTTGAGCTCATTAGGTAACATATCCAGTGTAGATAAAAGATAATGTCTTCATAAATGTGCTTAATGGATTAAGTAAAACCTACTCTCTCTGTTTTACCTAGAGCACTTCAGCACATGAAAATGCATCAGGTTGTTTACACCACTGAAACACTGAAAATGTGTTCTTTAATACTTTGTTCTTAATATCCTAATAATTTCTCCATTTTAGCTTTGGAAATTAAATGAACATTTAGTTTAGACTCTTGTAATGGTTTACATTTTAAAGAGATGTGATCTACTATATAATGAAATCAAAGAAAACTGCAGTCTATGAAATTCCCAATAAAACAACAAAGAAAAAAATTGCAGATCGCAGACCTCACTATTGCAGCAACATAAGAGAAATGAGGCACTAAAAGCAGTCAAATGTAAAATAAGAATCCTGGTCAGAGCAAAGATTTTAAAATGTTTATCCATGACACTTAGAGGAAGAAAGGAAAACTATAAAAGTAATTACATATGGCTGTACAGTTTTGCTATGCAGAATTGCAAGGCTGTTTAAATACACTCGAAAACAGCTCATTCATGGTTTCAAAATCTGTACTGCAACGGAAGTGCAAGAGAATCAGAATCAAGAGGAACTCTGGAGAGAGAAGTAGGGAAATGACACAATCATATACGAACAATGGACAAATGTAGAAGATGATTAACTGGGCTCCTCTTTCTCATGCTATAACCTAAGTAGTCAGTTCTGAAGATGTAATAAACACTAAAATTTAAACAAGTTGTTACATGGACCCTGTAAATTACACGGAGTACCTAATGGCTTTTCCATAGGTACGTAAGGAAAAGTTACAAGCTTTGATTTTTTTCCTTTAAGTCATTTTGCAGCATATATGTGGCTCTGTTCCTACATGGGTTTTCTGAGGTTCAGATAACAGACAATCTTTAGGTTGCAACCACTCGTTGAAGCTCTTACTGTATGGAACCTTTAGGACCTCAAGTATCTTTGAAATTTCTATTTACTGTCAAATTCTACAGGAATTAGTTTGGGGGCTAAGATGGTACTGGGGACATAGATGCAATGGTCATATATCTCTATTTGTCTTAGGAAGCTGTAGTAAGAAGAAAAATGTTTTGCATGGTGCAGGTATAGAAGTTAGGATAATTGTCATAAAGCCCAGAAGCAAGACTAGAATAAAAGTAGATGATCTTTGCAATATAGAGTCTTTATACTTAAAAAAAATATTATATATATATATAAAGTTATCTAGAATTTTGGATTTCTGTGAAGAACTCTAATAAAATTTAAAAAAAAAAGCCAGCACCAACGTTATAAAAAATGTTTAATATACTTCCACAAATTTTTCATCATAAGAATACAGATCATTATATTGCATAAATTTTATCCAGTAGGAATTGTTTTCTGATACTGGATAACAATGAGCAAGAAGCCTCACATGTCTGAGGCAATTATTCCAAATGCAGACTACTACTTGGCACAGTCTCTTCAGCTCTAGCGCCATTATCTCTGCACTGCATTCTACTACGAGGTGTAAACACATCTGAGGCTCAGAGCAAAATCTTGCTTCTTGACTTCAATTTCTACCTTTGAGACAGGGAACTGATCAAAGAATAACATTAAATAGCCTCCTTTGCTAATGCAATAACCTCAAGGCAGCGCTGGTCATCAAACTTTGCCTGTTCCAACTCACACACCATTGCACTGACCTAGGGTACGCACTGTCTCAGTGAAGCGCTTCCACTTTGCAGAAAGGAATTAAAAGTCAGCTACATTTGTGAGTCAGCAGGGCATTTGCCCTGCAGGAACCTGAGTTCCAGTCGGGACTCCAAGGACTGTATCTCATGGTAAGCCAGCATTGCATGAAATACTGGACAAGTTCTGGGAGGAGGACTGCAAACCAGGACTCTCCATAAATGTTGTATCTTTCTTTTTAAGACCTTTCAGGCACCTGGCTCCAAGTTCATTGTCCTACCTCTTCTCAATAGCTACGTGTCTACTACTTTGGACAGCCATGTTAAGTTCAGTCTTAAGCAATACAAGTAACTTGGGTTGCTCTGGATGCTCTTGGCTTAGTTTGCTTTATGATCGCTTCAGTCATCCCTGCACTGCAATTTGGCAGACTTGGACTTGATCTCGAGCTTTTTCACTCTTTTTTTATATTGTCATGCCCAACCATATCATCTGTATCTCAGATGACCTTTTGCACTATGTGCATATGTTAATATATTTTTTTTTTTTCTTGTCAAAACAACTGTGACAGAGACTTAGCATACATCAGGTGACCTATGCTTCCATATTAGACTTCACGAGAGTTGGGTGATCCAACTTTTATCCCTGTCATCATCGGATTGTGCACTCTTAAGGGATTTGTTCACAGCTGGAAGGATATTTGCACTTTTCCCAGACAACAGAGAACATGGCACATTATAACCTCATTTCTTTACCTTTTATTGCCTACATGTCATGGCTTAACCCTAGCCAGCAACTGGGCACCACACAGCTGCTCACTCACTGCCTCCCGGTGAGGTGGGGGAGAGAATCGGAAGGGCAAAAGTGAGAAAACTCACGGGTTGAGATAAAGACAGCTTAATAGATAAAGCAAAAGCTGCGCAAGTAAGGCAACACAAGGAATTCATTCACCACTTCCCATGGGCAACCAGGTGCTCAGCTACCTCCAGGAGAGCAGGACACCAGCACCTGTAATGGTGACTTGGGAAGACAAACACCATCACTCGGAATGTCTCCCCTTCCTCGTCCTTCCCCCAGCTGCATACGCCGAGCATGACACCACAGGGTATGGAATCTCCCTTGGGTCAGCTGGGGTCAGCTGTCCCAGCTGTGCCCCCTCCCAGCTCCTTGTGCCCCCCCAGCCTCCTCGCGGGTGGGGTGGGGTGAGGAGCAGAAGAGGCCTTGGCTCTGTGCAAGCCCTGCTCTGCTCAGTGATAATGAAAACATCCCTGGGTTATCAATACTGTTCCCAGCACAAATCCAAACCATAGCCCCACGCCAGCTACTGTGAATAAAATTAATTCTATCCCAGCCAAAACCAGCACCCTACATTACTTCCAGAGAAAAGAGAATAACATCCCTTGGTAAGATCTTACCTCCTCATATCCTCAATCAATGGGTGTCAATTTTTCTCATGAAGCGCTTTCCGTGATGCCCTGGACATATACGACTTCAAGAGCTCATATTGGTGCCAAAGACGTAGAAATTATTTTTTGATGTGCAGCCATTCCTGATGCCTGCCTTTCACAGGAAACCAGTGTGCTGTGAGCAAGGGCACCAAAGAAGCTGTAGTAGAGTTTTGAGTTCTCAATGTTGTGTTTAAAGTTGCATTTTCCTACGATCTCAAGAAATCAATGGAAACTGTGTATCACAGTCAGCCATACACTAGCCCTCAGTTTTCAATAATTTAAATAGTATAAAGACAATTCTTAACATTAAAATTGGTAACCTGATTTTTTTAAAAAGAAATATTTGCCATGGTGTAAGAGGACCGAATTTATGATTTAAATTAACTGCTTGCACAGATGACTTTTAAATAAAGCGTACTAAGAAGCATATTATTTCCATGCATGGCAATTTACATGTGAAATTTCCATTAGTGATAATGGCAGTGGCACATATAAATCTCCAATTCCCTTTAACATTAATTGCAGTCATCTATGTAAGTACTTGGATTTTCAATGACATTATATCCATAGCTCTACAAAGTCAGAAGGGATCACAGCCTGGAGAGGCTAAACATTAAGCACTGTCATTACTAATGGCAGGTAATAACTAAAATCTGTATCTACACCATTGTTGAAATATAGCATCATGTAACTTTGAAAAATACTAACAAAATATGCTTGCTTAATTTACCAGACTCTTAAAATAAAACCAGCTGACAGAATTCTGAATTAAGCTGATTAGAATTTTAAGCACACTATGCTAATACTTTGAAAGTTACTGATTTACCATTTACTTCAATAGGTATGTAGAATTTGAATAGGCATATAGAATCCACTTTAGATTTTTCTAAATCTTCAAGAGGTACCATTGGATTTCTTGTAATATGGGCTTTTGTTTGAACTTTCAGGGCAGCTGTTGAAAAATATAAGTGAACTAGCAGGTTAATGAGAGTGCAGCTTCTGGGATTTTTGACTGAGTTCAAATAGGCTTCATATTAGATGTTAAGATATTAAGCAGAAACAACTCCAAATACACTTTAGTTCAGCATATGCATTATTTAAACTGAATTAAAATTCAGATATTTCGGTTAATGAAGTTATCAGAAACTTGGATTTCTCAAATCATCTGTAAGGAAAAATCACTAAAGTATATTTAAACTAAAATAAATCCAAATTGTACTTGATATCTTACCTAATTATTACATGACATCTGATTTTTGATTATATTTATCTCCAAAACGCAGCTTACATTATCTTACTTAATTTTGAATCAGATAAGGAAACAACCACTACCTGATCACGATATGAACAGTAAAAACAGTTACTGTTTTTGCATTCAGTGTCCAACAGATTCTGCTCAGTCATAAGACATTGTGTTACTCAAATCTCTAGCAACGAACAACGGAGGCAGAGTGCTTTTACAATGCAAATAAGAACGAAACACTTATTAACTTTATTTGCAAAAGCACTGGGGAAAAAAAAAATGTCTTCCAGAATCCTGTGCAAATCTATACTACGATAAGGTGACTTACTGCTGAGGTGTTTGCAAAAATCCTTAGAACCTGAAGGAATGTACCCATGAAGGGCGTTATTCAACTGAAATGCTAAACAAGGCTGGTTTCAATCTTCATAACAAAATCCTTAAAGTACAAAATTGATTGTATTGGGGGATGATGTATGACAATAAAAATGTCAGTCATTACGCTTTCGATTCAAATTAGGCCATGTCTACACTTGTAACTAATTATCAATATTACAATCCTGAAATGCACTGTTAGCAAAATGTTACCAAGATGAATTTCTTCTCATGTAAGGCTAGAGATTTAATTGTTAGCTAATCATCCCAAACATCCCTGAAACGTATCTAGAATTATTACCTGACAGTACCCGTTTCTCCCTGTTGACTCTAACAGGATCTTGTCCAAGTACTGAAGAATTTGACAGCAATTTTTGGATGGCAGCCACTGAAAGAACTGCTACCCTTCTTACAAACCTAGCATCTATCAGAAGAATTATTGGTTTATAAATTGTTATTCTAGTTCTCCTGGGGAATGTACAGTTTTACCAGAGAAAGTGAGTCCGTGTTCTTCAGTTAAATTCAGATGTAGTTAAAGATGACAACTTTTGCCAGCAGCTCTGTGTTGGTCAGAGCCGTGCTGGCAAGTTTTTACAGTAGACCGATCTTTAGATTAGTCTTAACATTAAGGTAAATTGTATCAGCAGTCACAGCTCCCTCGAGGCTGATTCACAAAAGTGGGATTTCCTAAAGTACTCATGCTAAAGGTACATTTCCCGTGTCTTCCACATTTTCCTCTACAGAAATACATGGAGGGAGGTGAGGACAATTTAAGCATTTAATTATAAGTGAAAATGCTCAGCAGCCCTCTTTCAGCTACGTACAGGCATGTGCAGAAAAATGGCACTGTGAACTAGGGTGGCGTTAAAACCGCTGTACGTAATCTGGGGGGCAGCACAGTAAGATTCAGGCAGGTAACGAATCAATAAACACATTTGCCTGCCCCATGGGTGGCTGACATGGACATACACACACGTATGGGACAAGTAAGATGACTCTTCTAAATTGTAGTTCTATTAAAGTGAAATTTTGTTAATTTTGGATGAACCATTTTCTTGCAACAGTCCAGCTGCTCTGCGTGAAGTGAAGGGAGATTCTGGACTCTTTTTACCATTAACTTCCCGGAATTATATTTTGTTTCCTCTCCTGTGTCCTTCCACACCCACTTTTTTTAAAGCGCTAGTTAGTATTACGTCTGTTCACTACCAGCTACCCAATATCTAAACCGTTTTACACGTTTCTCATTACAAGCATTTATGTATTTTATCACAGTCTAACGTAAAATTACAAAGTAATAGAAGGAAGTGTTCATCTGTCACTGTTCAGTTTAGAATGCATCAATTAGTTGTGGAGTAGAGTTAATTTTATACTGTACTTGAAAACACCACCAACAGCGAGCTATCTTTTTTCTAGCTTAGCATGAAACGTAGATGGAGATAAATTTATGTAGCTGACACACAAAATCTGCTTCAGGATCCTATCAACCGAATTGAAGCGTAGGTATCTTTTACATTTTAAAAGGCAGACTTGCATTTCCTGCTTTCATAAGTTATGTTAAAAAGGCACGTAGTGCAATGCACAGCAAGAGACGGGGGGGACTGAATTTTTTCAGGGGAGAAAGCAGATCAAATATTTAACAGATGAAATATTTCTTCCTAATTTACAAACAACCTGTAAGATTAAAATTGTTCTTTTTTTTCTTCACAGTAAGAGACTGTAAACAACAAAATATTTTTCGACAAGTCTAAATAATTCCATATTTGGGGAATTGAAACGCAAATATGGAATTCTGGTTTTGAGCAACTGCAATGATTTCTTCCAATCTCTATGAGGATTTTTTAAAGTCCCATTGAGCACGTATAACATCTATGTATGTCATTTCCCACCTTCACATCTGATTGAATATTATTACAATAGTGATTACAATTTCTTGTCTATGGCAAAGTTCTACTATTATTTGTCTCAGTCTGTCCGGCTGTTTATCTTAGATACTCATGTAAATGATCAAGCAATTAAGAAAAGGATTTCAGAAATTGCCCTGACAAATACAAAGGATGGACTCTATGAGATGATGCAAATTCAGCACAAAATATTGTATTTTTGTCTCTCATCAGGTTTCAGGAGATCTTCTTTCCTTCCTCATTCCATAACTTAAGGGTTGAATTCTTAATGAAATTATCTTAGGTTTTTCTAGTTGGCTCTTTTGTTACATATCTGATCCAGAATTTTGTATATAATTAACAGATCAACTGTTCTAAGAGGCAAAGACTTTTCTTGGAAGCACAAATATTTCTTTACAAGAATAGCATGACTAACAGGGCTTTTGGATGATTTGCTTTGCTTTGACTTTTTTTTGTTACCATCTGCAAAATAGATGTCAATATTAGAGTTGTGAAATCTGAAATGTCTTTTGTTTGACTTCCTACAGGCTATGAAGAAGTAAAATGTTAACTTTATAAAGCACATGAAAATACTGACTTGTGTCATACAATTTCAGAATTCAGACAGCAGAAGTACAGATCCCCAGCAAGCAGTACGGCCAGATCCTTACCTGGATTTTCTGAGTTTTGTTGGGTTTATTTGGTTTATTGTCTATACTATATTTTCTTAAACAAGTGCTGTAAGTACGTCTTCTGAGAAGGTTACAGTGTTGCTGTCGAGTGTCTCTAATGGATTATTTTTATATAGACAATAATTTTGGAACACGCAATCTGAAGCATACTGCTGAGGTACTGTGGAGGCCTTTTGGAATTCAAGATGCTTCACACACAACATTTATAAAACCGTGATCTGTGTCCAGTAATATTCACCACAAATGAGCTTGCTCAGTACTCAGTATCATGACTTTAAAGTTGCCTTCTAGCCTCTGAGGATACATATGAAATGCAGCTTATTCAAAATTCAAGAAATTTTGCAGATGAATTACATACTCCCATAAACACTTTAACTACAACTACATATATTGCCAATATATCACGTACTGAATTAAATAAATGGAGAATTTACTGCAGCTTACACAGAAATAAAAGCATGGTCTGTATTCTGAACCAGATATATAGCCTATCTAATCAGATACTTAATATACTGAATCAAAATCACTGTACCTGCTGCATCAAATACATCACACATTGAATGAAATACACCATCCAAAAAGCATATCGCTATTAAACTAAATCATGTTGAACGGCTACGTAATTTACTAAATTAAAAAAATTGAGTCAATACGGTAGTCACTGAACCTAGCATATCAGATCATAAACAAACACAAAGATTAGATGTTTTGAAAGAACCTGTCATACGTTCCCCATTAGGTCTCGGTAAAGTGTTATCTTTAAAGGGGAAAAGTTTTCCAGAGTCTTGGGAAATTAATTTTTAAATAGTCAATAAATAAATACCCAACTAATTTAGGTATCACACTTGAACAAGAACTGTTATCATTCCTAGATATCCAATGCCTTCCAAAATTATGAAACTAATGGTAAATCAGAGATTAATGAAATTCATTTAAAAAATATTCCCTGAGAAAGTTTACAGCATCTATCACATTTGGCTGTTTTTATCGACACCAGTTCTTATAACAAAATCATAATGAAAAGCAGCAAAGACCTAAGTTCAAGATGAGAAAAAAAATTCTTATTTTAGAGACATTTTTAAGAAATAAGTGATATGTTTAAGCCTGGATTGCAAGTTTAATGTGAAACCTGAGTTCTTTCCTAAAAAAGATTTTCAAAGGCCAGGCTGTAGTTATTCAAAAAATAGTTATCTAAGACTTAGTAGAGTATTAACTTTCTCTCATTAAATTTAATGGGAGTTCTGCCAATTAGACTGTTTTCTGTCCAGTAACTTCATCATGTTTTATCGTAATTAATACTGTATTTCATTTTAAAATAAGCATTGTTAAAAATAAATATAAGTATAGACATTTTATGATACATTCAATATTCTTCAATTATAAAATAAAGAATAGATATTGATTTATCTATTTACCTCTTCTCTTTTTTTTTTTTAATGTCTTCATAGAAAAGACACATTATGTTTCCAAATGTCAAGTCAGTTACTGCAAAAACATGAATGCACCATTGCCAAGGTCTAACACACATGCTTGTCCATTTTGGAGACAAAATGAGGTTATTCACAAAGTCAACCTATGTTTTTAAAAAACTTGCAAAAAATTTTTGTGTTTGGTTTGATCTCATTTTTAAGATTTTCTAAAGCCTGAAGTAAGCATCATGTTGACATTCCATTTCATACAGAATATATATATGTGAATATATATGTATGAATATACATATATTTATGAATATACTCAAAAGTCCAAGATCATGAGAGGCCCATCTATGTAGTATTAGCAATTCAGTAATGAAAATGTTTATCTGTGAGCCATGAAGATTTGTTCCTTCTGAGTTACTCTTTTTATCACAGAATAAATATTTCACCTTTGTTTTCTTTAAGTGGGACAGTTTCAGCCAAGAGATGGAGGAAAGATTAGAACTTCTATCTTTTTTTCTCATTTGCCCTCTCAGTACCTCTAAAGTGCTAGTATCTATGGAAAAACATAAAATCCCCTCCAACTTCTCTCAGCTCCTGAAAAGGAAATGATATGTGCTCATTAAACACTTTCAACGTTTTCTTAAAAAATAAGGTGGTGTTCTCTGAATGCATTAACAAATCCTGGTGTGTCAATATATGGACAGATAGCAACTTTGTGGAAACCTTTTATTCTTAATTCCCCTTGCCCCAGGAACAAGAGATCAGCTAGAGCCTTTCACTCACTAAAGCATCATCTATAATGCAAACTGGCAATCAATACCAGAAGCAGATGTTTTATGAAAACTTCTCTTGTTTTCTCAGCTTCAGTCCCCTTAACCCATGCTGAGAAGTTAAAGTAAGAAAGAGGAACACTATTGATGTAACGGGCAAAGCTAAGGATGAAAAAGCCATGTCAGAAAAGGTAAACCACTTTTTACAGAGAAACATAGAGTTCTTCAATACAGTAGACTGAATGGAACAATCCTGTAATTCTCTAAATTAGATGGCTTTCGTGCAAGTTTCAGAATCGCTGTGTTTTGAAAAAAATACATTTACATCCTTAGAGGCGTTCAACACTACTTTAGAAAGTCATCTAGTAAAAGGTCAATTGTGAGAATGCTGGCATGCCCATAACCTCTCATTTCTAATGAAATGCTCTGCAGGTTCCCCATGGGGAAACAGCTTGTATAGTTCCAATGAATTTTATTTTGAAATCAGTTCCCATGTAATACATTTAGAGAAGCATTTGAGTCCGTTCCCCCCACCCTATCCTACCGCTTTCAGGAAAAGTGATAACCTTGGCTATTATCTTGTCTGCATCTTAACGGCAAAGGAAGTATATGCTTAAATTTCCGGGACAAGTCCTATTTTTCAAAATTGTATTTCTGAGCAATTAGTTTGCTGTAGGTTGATGTGCGGTATGCAGTGTTTCAGGATATAAAGACTGTGTTGTGTTTGTATTTTTCCTAGAAACACACTGGGTATTTTTACATATAGCAGAATCAAAAATAAGGCTGATATCAAAACACAATACACAAAGCAGAACTCTGCACATAATCCTGGTGATTTTATGGGTGTTCCTTGTAGCTCAGAGGCCCCATTCACGTCTATCTCACTGAAGGGGTGGTGCTATCATTAATCACAGCTGAAATTGGGTGAAACATTTAATTGTTTTGCCTTATTAATAGTTTGGATTCAAAGGAGTTGTATCAGCTACTTTTTTTCAAATTCATTAGATGAAAGCTGTGATGTAACCTCGAACAAGGCAAGTATTCAGACACTGACTAGGGGCAGGATCCAGGAAGCAGTTCTGCAACAGCATCATACTTTGCAGTCAAATACAACTTAGAAGGGACAAAGTTTGTCAAGAAGCCAAATTATGTTTGTTCAACAAAGTGTTAAATGTCTAAAAGCTTAATTTACCAGGGAGCTGCTCTGATAAATCTGTTCCCTCTTCATGCCAGATTACCAAGAGGAGGATCAAAAAATTCCATTAAAAGGAGAGGAATAACAGGATGTTCTGATAAGGAGTCTCGAACTGGCATATGCTTATGCATCACGAAAAGGCGTATGTGTTGCAGCCATAATGGGAAGTTCATGCCCAGGTTACAAGGAAATATGCAGAGTAAAACCTGGGTTTCTTTTACATCAGTTTTAAACAATAACCAAATATACCCCAACACAAACTGAATTCATGAATATGCCTCATTTACTGATAAAGTGTCAGCCATCTCAAAAGTTCCAAAAATACAGAGAAATTATATACTATAAATCATAATATTATATACCATTGCCAGTAAAACATATGAACAAAAACTCTAGGACCCAGTGAGAGTTATAAATGGAAGAGTTCTGGATATTAACTGTCTTTGCAATATTTTAAGACACATGGCATGCCTGATTGGTTTTATTTTAAGCTAAATGTTTATTTAAATTTCCCCTTCCCCCAAAAAAGAAAAAAAAAAAAAAAAAAAAAAAAGAGATAGTCCTTAGGGAGTTATTAAAACCATAACTAACATAGTTCCAATCGTATCTTCATCTTATACATGTATCTATATATAATCTACTGAGAAATATATATATATATGCTTAGAGATATATATAAATAGATTCATGCATATTATTTAAGGTAAGACTAGGGAAGGCCAAATTCTTTCTGTTGTTAAACAAAAAGCAAAAGCAACATTTGTATCAGAAAATTGTAACTGACCTTTGATTTTCACAGAAAGATCATCTAAATTGGGTTCTTTCACTTCTCACTATGGTGAGATTTCACGCTGGCAGCACATGTCCTGGGAGGGGCAGAAGACCTGTCTTTGGGCTCGGGGAGGGGCAGGTACCCCAGGCGGTACCACGCAGCTTGTCACACGGTGAGTTAGGGACCCAGGGCCGTCCTCCGATATCAAACACTTTCAGACCACAGTAAAGGTTTATTTCCTGCTCTCTCTGCGGATCAGCCCTGGCTGGAGCTGCCTGTTTTTTAACCCCCCCCGCCAATCAACACGGGGAGCCGCTCTCCAAATCACACTTTTCAAAATACTTTGTGGTCTGCTTTTTTCATACTTACAGGCGTTACTAGATAGGGGCTATTGACCTAGCTCACAAAAATAGGAGTACAAAACGCAGCAAAGAACAAAATAATGTTAAAAAAATAACTCGAGTTTTTGACTTTCCCCGTAGAAGTAATTTCGGCCATTTTTAATTTCATCCAGGCCAACAGATATCATAGTCAAGTGCTGTTTTGCAGCTCTAGAAAAAAAAAAAAAATGCGGACCTGCATTTTGCAGCTTATTTTTTACTTTTTCAGACATTGGTCATTAGGTGGTCAATACCTTTTGTATTGATTGAGTGATACTTGATAGTTGCATTTTGCACTGTCCGGTTGGCGAGATGGGTCACTGAAAGTAGTCCTAAACCAGACATAAAGAAAACATTATAAATATTATTCAAAAATATACATACATTTTAATAAGAAGCTAATCAAAACTGGTTGTAAGGCATTTTACAGACCCTTTGGGAAAGATCAAGCATGGTTCATTAAAATAGGATGGGGGGAAAAAAAAATAATCTGTATTTAAATCTGTTTGATGCCAAGAGTTTAATCACAGAGGAGAGCCCCCTTCTTACTATATGAAAATGTTACAAAAAATAAAGGAATATTAAAAAAAATATTGTCTCCAGATATACATTTATCTATTAAAACACATGTGAATATATCTTTCTAAATTTAACCAATCCATGGACTGTTTTTAGTGTTTGAAAAAGCTGCATCATCTGCTTTATAGAATTAATAAAAAATGAAAAAGGAAAGAAAAATATAATTAGAAGGTACATACTCAGTTTTGGGGATAAAAACTTCTGTGTACAGAAATAACATCCAGGCATAGAGAAATATTTTTATTCCATGAAAATGAAATTTTCACATTTTACTCCTGAACCCCTGGAAGGGCAAGGAAAGACACGGTCAATATTTCAGCCCCAATTAGATACCTGTTGAAAAAATTGAGGCAAATTTAATTCTCATCACAAAATGGGGAATAAGTCATGATTGAAATGCGTTTTATATAGAATATTAGGCATTTCTACATGAGAATGTTTTTAAGCAACCCCTGAAATCAAATACCATGAATTCTCTTTACATCTCATCACCTTGGCTATGTCTCTTTTCCCTTCTTCTTCTGCTATAAACTTTTGATGAGTCTTACCAACAGTCTTTAAAAATGGAAGAAATTTATGCAAAGTGGTTTGCATAAGTTCTTAGAAAAATGATAGGTGCTGTGAGGGGAACCCTAACCTCCAGGCTGAGAAACGGTACTTGTAAGTAGGTGAGTCATTACCCGTGAGAAATGCAATGGCAGCAGCTGGTTGGGGAACTTTCACATGAACCACCCCCCAAGATCTGGAGCTCTTCCAGGTCGGGATGCAGAACCTGGCTACTTTTCTGCTTACTTCCCACAGAGTGCCAAGATTAAGGCTCATTCCTTAGAGGTTTAGTGTAAATACTTATTAGCAGTCCTTGCTAAAGTTCTCCAGAGGTTTTTGTGGGATTTGCTCCTTTGGACTTACGGAGTATAACATGCAAATTTATTCTTGTTTCCTTTAACACCCTGTTTATACTGACAATACTAAACAAGGTTTTATAAGTCTTTCTCAGTTCCTGATAAATTACAAAGTAATTGTGATAAGCCTCCTTAGTACCACTTTTTTTTTTTTTTTTTTTTTTTTTTTCTTTTTAACTCACATGCATTACATTTAAAGACAGGGTGAAGCAACTGGCTCTTCATTAACACCTTGAAAAAGCACAAGAAGTGCCATTTGAAAACTGAAGCTCTATCAAAGCAAACAAGCAACTAAACAAAGGAGCTTAGTAAAGGACATGATAAATCTGCTGTATGAGTTCTGGGGAACAAAAGGCACAGCTGAAACCAGCAAAGGAGACAGCCACATTCCTCTCTCGCTCGGCCTGCCATCACGTAAGCTCATGTGGAAAGCACCAAACAGGTTCATGAAAGCCTGGACTGCAACTCTTGCTTCAGCATTGGCCTGCTGTGGGATGCTGGGTAGCCTCAGCTACAAACGAGCCTTATGTATCCTTTTGTGGTAAAACACTTTGAAAAGTATAGTGAAAAATAAAATATAATTATTGTTATTATTAAATGTATTTCCTTTACTAAGCATCTCTAAAAGACACAGAAATGAGAGGAATATTTTGTTTCCTGATTTTCTGGTTTCCCTCTTGTGAACTCAAATAGGAAGCATGGGGCTGAAAAGTAATAATTATCTTCTGCTCCCACCTGGAGTAGGATCTGTACCAAAAAAACTTTGATTCAATACTAAAAGTGTGACACAAATTTTTCTCTTCCATTAAAAAAACCAAAAAAAGCCAACCAAAAAAACCCCACCCAAAACCAACAAAACCCTTGGAATTTGTCTGACTTATTTTCTACTGTTGAGAAAATTAGAAAATCAATTACTTGTGAAGTTTATTAACTGTTAGACCTCCCCTATGTTCATGAAAAATGGCACATTATCCTGTTTGTGCATTATTTTTTCATCATAGTAATTCTCAACTGTGTCTTTTTCCCATTTCACAGAAAGTCTTACAGAGATAAGTAACCCCACCTCTCCTACGTGCTTACACAGAAAAAAAATAATCTAAACAAAGGGTGTAACACACAGAAAACACATTGAATATCTTGGCATTTGATTTTCAGTCAGATGCATCTGCCTATGAAAGGGTTGTCAAAACTAACTCCCTGCTAGTTGTCAGTCAGATTTCAGAAGTCTCTCTCTAAATCTTCACTGCCATTTTCCACTAAACTTTTCGGTAAGAGTATGAAATGCATCACCCTGTTATTTAATCCAGACTTGCTCAAAAATATCTCCAAAGAATTTACTTATTAACATTTGAAAGAAACTGTTACCTTTAAAGAAACCTTCACAGCCACCATTTTGAAAATGCATAACATGGAAGCTTTACTTCTGTCACAAAGATAAGTTGATAGTGTGTGTTTCGCTAGGAATGTTCAAGTCCTTCCCTTGGTATTTCCAGACACTGGAAGCAAGAAGGATGGGTGATGACAGCTGCCTTTCTTTTATTGCCTACAGATTTTTTTTTTTTTTTTTTTTTCAGTTTGATAGGACAAATTCTTCTGGTCCCCTCTTCTAGTTTCTCTGTATTGAACAGGATGCATAGGGATGGGAAGAACTGCTCTCTATACAATCCTACTCATTATAATGATGAATTAATTAAATCGAAACTGAAATCTGAGTTGCTCAAAATGTGCAAGACATAAAAGAAATATATTTTTGAATATCTGGAAATGGGAAAAAAACATGGGCTGAAAATTAATTTTGTGTTAAATAGAAGAGTTGGACTGTCCTAATGAATAGGAATCAAAGCAAGGAATAGAACACAAGCGTGCATGTGTTAATAAAAATGGAAAATCTGCTGAGCTATATTAGAATTGTTAGGACTGTTTAGATTTATACAGTAAGGTATCATAACAATCCCCATTATGGTTTCTTCAGATACAATAAGCAATATATAAGCAGACAGTATATAAACATGTGGATTTAACTTTCTGAAGTATGCATATTAGAAATCCTATGATCATTATGAAAAATAAAACAAATATGTATTTGTTATATCTTCCATGTTGCCACAAACCACAAAATAATGAAAGACAATGATTGTCTTTTTCCTTGCAATGTAACCCCTTACAATGACACATGCATGCTTATTTACCGTGTTTACTACCAATAAAACTGAAAACAGGCAAAGCATATCAGATGTCTCTATCTTTATTCGCAGCTCAGCAAGATATCTAGGCTTTTACGTATCAAGTCCATGCCAGAAAAATGGAGCTGAAGCAAACCAAAGGTTCACATGTGTGCACAATTTGTCAATACTTTCTTCTTCTGGCAAAATAGGAAAAAAACAAAACAACTTTTTCTAAATAATTTCTTTTCAGTACTAGAATTTGTAAAATTGCTTGCTCCCCAGACACTGCCATTCTCTGTACTGAGCCTTTGGGGGTTACTGACAATATTGGTGTTCAGAAAGTGGAAACTATTCCTGGCCTTGGCTTCAGATGCAGACCCTTTCAGCATTTCAGCTTCTTACTGAGGCAAAACATAGATGTATACCTACCTTTTATTTATTTACTTTTATTTTTATGACCTTGCTTCCCAGAGAAGAAAATCAGGCACAGAAGGGTAAGTTATGTAAAAAAATTAACCAATTAGCCAAAAACTGTAAGTTCATAGTGGAGTTCAGCAAAAATTTTACCAAACTTTTTTCTTAAAAAAGCAGTTTTCTAAAGGTGAAAATTAAATGTTCAATTAAAACACAAGAAAATTTTTTTCTTCTACAATGTTATATAGAAGTGAAATCTAATTTTATATGAAAGCGTTTCAAGCAGCTATTTATAATTTATGATTATTATTATTTTAATAACCTGTATATGAACAACTATCTAGTACAGGAACAAATAGCACTAAAAAGCTCAGTTACCAATAGACAAGTTGAACATCAGCTGACTAGTTCAGGTAGTGCTTACAGGCCAAAGAGGGAGAAGTTCTTTTGGTCACAGAAAAGAAGCTGTTGCAAAGGCTCCATAAACTCAACATTGGCAATATTCTGGAGAAGGGTCTCTAAGGAAGAGTAAAGAAGAAATGGTACTAAACTCCAGCAGAGGTTGAACTTGAACTGGGATAGTGGCTAGAAGCCTTTAGAACCTTCTAAGCTGATCTACATTTTATGTGTTTTTGCGTGCAAACACCACCGAACATTTTCTATTCCCAATTGGTTCTATAAAGCTGATGAACTGCAGATTTTTTTTATGTACTCTAGGAAAATGTGATTAAAATTAACATTAGGTAAGGGACTTAAACCTGTCAGGAAATCAGGAGGGAGCAGAAGGAATTTCTGCGAGAAGAAAATGCTGAAGATTTTTCTTTTAGTGCGTTACATCTTAACCGGTTAGCTTGTTCTCTTATTTGACTGTACCACTGTCAGAGACACAGTGAACTGCTGCTACTGTATGTTTAATAAACTTTCAATATGTTGTGAAGACCCCCTGAAGAAAAATTTCCTTTTGCAATCAATCCAAAGGATTTGTAAAGAATTGGATTACTAGGGAAAGTCAGTGTTTTCTGTATATTGCTCAGAAGTAGATATTTTGACTTGATAACAGCTGAACTCCCAAATATTTGGGTAGAAAAAATTTCTCCTGTGGTTTGTAATAGCTTGCTTGGTACGCTTTTGTGTGTGTGTATATATATGTATTATATTAATGTCTAAAACTTCTTAAGAATAGTATTTGCCAAACTGCTTAAAAGAAAGATCTATCTACTGTGTAAAAATTGTGCTTGGATGATCATGTGAACACCTCCCCATTACTACTGTTTC
>KL259855.1:28417-39447 GCA_000699545.1 Podiceps cristatus | reverse complement strand
GAGTGTCCCCCTGTTTTTTTAAACGATGAGCTGATTATACCGAAGATAAATAAGTAGTACACATTTCGCATAAAGTAAGTGGCATTTGCAGTGTAAATTAATAACACAGCTGTCATGGCAATTGGTACCAACTATTCAGGTGGAGAGGACGCACTTTTCAGCTGATTCAGCTCCCACCGTGCCTTTCATTCTTTTTGTTAACATGTCCAGTCAAGAGTCCAATCATCAAATGGTCACTTGCCTTTTCGTTTGATTGACCCCTGGGCTCATTTGTGAGAAAACTGAGCTGAAACAGTCCTACTGAAAAATGCTATAAGGTTACCTTAGAGAGTAGTCTTTGGCTTAACTGTTGGCAAGGAGAAAGCTTTGCCTCCTCAAGTACTCTCGTTCCCAGGAGGACCATTAACACGCAAGTCCATCACGCAGGAGGCTTCTGCGCTGGTTTGTGTCCTTTGACTCCCTGCCAGTATAGATCCAGTCCCGCTGAAAGGAGTTTCTTCTGGTACGGGCCCAACTAATTTCCATTTCCATTCAGCTCATTCATTTCGTGGCTCTTGAGGCAAAGCCTCACATCTACGCTTTGTCTCTGCCCTGACTATGAGGACTCAACAATTAGCAAGGATTCATCCCAATTTTAAGAGTGGGAAGCAGAAGTCAGAGAGAATCGCGGAGAGCTCAGAGGATTGCCCTCCGCCTTGCAAACAATTAATTTGGTGTGAAGAACGGCCATGACTGTGACAAAATACATTACTGGTCCACGCTCATAAATACTATATATTTGAGCGTGCACACACCCAGGTTGTTTCACCTGTCACTAGTTCCTTCAGTGGTAATGCAAAATTGTTTCAGAGCTAGTATCATCTTATGTGTATTCTAGAAGGTCTGTATAGGAATTAACATGTTGTCACAGGGAAGGCAGGAAATGTAACACTTCTATGTGGCATGAGGTCACTAAATGTTGGCTCCTTTATTCCTTGTTTTCTCTGTAGCCCAGAACAGTATGTGGTACTTATTGATAAACATTAGTAGAAAAGTGAACAATTGCCACTGAAAATAACTTTCGCCAGCCACAAAAAAGTAGTTCTTATTTCTTTTCTATGATAGTAAATGTTGTTCAAACTCTCAAAAAACCCCCTAATTTTCACAAAACTCATGAAAAGAAGGTCATACACTTACTTTTGTTCCACTGATGTGTGGAATTTTAAACAGGGTCATTACCTCAGTGTATGAAGAACAGGCTTTGCTTGCAGAGGCTGGTCCTGAATGGAAACAGTTTAATTTGAGGGATGTATCCAGTATTATTAGGAATGACCTTCTCTGTATATATCAATGACTTTGGTTCGAGAAATGTGTTGAACTATGCTGGAACCTAAAACAGAAGATGACAATCAATATGAAAGGGAGAAAACAAAACATATAAATGCATAAACATAACACACTGAAGAAAGCAGAAGCATGGGCAGCTGGTACGCTTTATACGAGTTTTATACAACATTGTTAAATATTTTGAATGCGCTTTACTGTGAGCAATGTGTTAGGAGTTTGGTGTTTCTTGTGGCAGAGATGTATTTTTATTTGTACTAGCAAATGGAAGTCAAAGGCAAAACAAAAGGCGGTTTCTGGGCTGGCTTGTTGAATTCCAAAAATATTACCATATTTCACTGTAATTTGATAAAAATGCCAGGAAAGATAATCACACTGTTATTGCAGGCCCCACTTCATTTCTCCAGAAAAACCTGTATTTATTTACAACCTTATATATCTCTCATTCTGTTGCTCTTTCTGGCCCCATTCCAAGTTAAATA
The DNA here is from genome assembly GCA_000699545.1 of Podiceps cristatus. Lineage (NCBI taxonomy): Eukaryota > Metazoa > Chordata > Aves > Podicipediformes > Podicipedidae > Podiceps > Podiceps cristatus. Next base: position 37,642 of record KL259855.1, on the reverse strand, counting down.
AAACCTGCTCCACTTTTGATGAATATTAGGACTTTTGATAGCTATCAATGAGGTATCTGTGCTTCCTTCAAGGTTAAAAACAAACACGCTGATTGTCTTCTCCATTTCCAACAACAGAAGAAAATACTAATTGATACATATTTAAATAGTACTAACCTTTTCTGCCAGGTAGTATAGATATACTTCAAATTGCCATGTAAAGGTTGCTGGAAAATGTTAAAGAACATTTTGCCTACCACGATTTTCTGAGAAAGAGCATTCAGTACAGGATACAGTGTGAAGAGAACTTCACGGTGTTATTTTTCAGTAGTATGAATAATTTACAAAATCAAAGTTTTAATTACCTTTGAGATACGCAGTACTGATTTTGCAGATCTCTCCCTGTTTTCATCACAGCAGGAGGAGGTGAAAGAGCCTAACAAAGACAGGTAAGCATAATTGTTCATTACATGTTCAAGATGATTTCTAGATGGGATTTCATTTGCTATTGAAGGGTCGAGACAAACTTCCACTACAAGACAAGCTTATATTAATAATTTTCTCGCTTCTTGAAGTGGCGGTCTATAAGGCAAAGATACTCTAAGGTATTCCCTAAACCCTGACTTCCAGACAACATGTGATCAGACCCCTCTGCTGTGGCTCCCAGCTACTGAACACGAACAAAAATGAAGACCTCAGTCTCAACTGGCAGGGAGAACGACGAGTGGTATTCCTGTCAGCATGATGCTTGTTGAATATTGTTAAACAGCAATATGAGAAGCTTGGGCGTTGCTGGGCAAAAGGAGTTTTTCTGGTGTATTTGTTAAAAAAGTTATCTATTAACATAAGTAAACTAAAGACAGACATTTCAGAATAATACATGGTAATAATACAGTGGTATCAGGTTAGATCTGTTTATGCAAAAGTCATATGAAAATCTCTTTATGAAAAAACCAGTAATAAATTGAGTACTCAACTGATTCAAAGAAATATATGTTCAGTGACATTAATAAATACAACTTCAAAAAGCAATTTTTTGAAAAAAGACATCAGTTAGTTTTGTAAGAAAATAATTCCTTTTCTTTGAGAAGAAATGGACAATCCAGCTCTTAATTAAGAGCATTAACTCAAGAGAACAGAGAACAAGAACTGAAATGGAATCATTATGTCTATAGAAGATGATGAGAAGCCAAAGTACTAGAAATTTGTAAGACAAATTTGCGATGTACGATAATCGGAATATATTTGGGAGAAAAGGAGAGAAAAGAGCTGGAAAGGGAAATGGAATATTTATGGAATGATAGAACAATGAACTTAAATGGAACAAAATAATCAGCCCAGCCAGTGGTCTGCTAAATTTAACTCCAAGTGGAATCCTTTTCATTTATATTCAGAGTCTTTCAGACTTTATTTATTGGTACCATAACATATTTCAGGATATCATCCTAAAAATGAGGTGAAGAAATAGAGTAAATGTAATAAGAACAAATATAAAAGATAGTGGATACCAAATGTCTGGTGCAACTGAAAGACTGCTAAATAGGGACTGAACGGATGGCACGAGCGATGCGCGAATCTGATGGGTGGCACAATTGCAGGATTTGATGGGGCAATAGGTATCAGGATACCACCCTCAGCTGATCTGTCCTGGATGCTGCATGAGGACTATGTCCGTACTAGCCAGGGACCATACCCAGGACACGGACTGTTGCTGTGCACTGGCAAACAAAGAAAAATTTAACTGTGAGAATATCCCCTAGCAGAAAATTGGCTGCTTTCAGCTAGCATTCTCCCGAACAGTTCCTGGCCCCGTTCCATACCCACTGTCAGTGTGCAAATAGTCATTTGGGTTTGGCAGCTAGGGAGCTCCGTGCCACATTAGCTTCAGTACCTGGGAGGGGATCCTGGACTTGTTAGCACAAATGTATCCTGACTCCAGAACACACAGCCGCAGGCGGCGCTGAGGCTGTTAACTGTGCCTCCTCTTTCTCCATCAAGCTGTGATTCAGATAGAAATTTGTACTACTAGACAGTAGTAAAAGGAACAGGTTTCTTCTGAAGCACCAAGTACCTTTTATTTCCTGTTCTCCTTTAAATTGATCAATGTTAATTCTAAAATTTTCCTAATGTACTCTTTAAAGCAGTTTAAAATAAAGTTGAATAAAACTGTTCCTTCATATAAATTGCACACTTCTAGTACTTCATTAAAACCTGCCTGTGCCCAGGCAAGGTGAAAGCACTTGGATTCTGAGCCAAGATGGCAACTGTAACAATAATTTTAATATACTAAAAAAGGTCACAGTGATGTCCGTAATGTGTTATGCTACAATGATCATTATTAAAGCATCCCACTTTTGCTTAGGGACATTATTGTAGGATTCTCTCTCCTTATACACCACTAAGTCTTGCTGGAAATTCATAAAGCTGAGACTAATTAGTCAGTATAGAACCAACGATAAGGCATAACTGAGCCATCAGATCTGTTTGCTAAGTCCATACAGGACCATCAATCTGTTGTCACGCAAGTTAAAACTATTCATCCATATCTCTCAGGTTTAGATCCTTAGAAGACAATCAGAACTCTGAACAGCTTTTCCAAAACTAATAATCTGATTTCTGTCAGGGGTAAGGCTTGTTTTTATCCAGAGGATGAACTCTGGGAACTTCCTGGCAAATCCTATAGAATACAGGAGGTCCACCCATACCGGCTCACACTGGTGGTCGGGTCCTGGTATTTTCTTCTCTTAGACATCACTACACTACAACCTCAATAGACTGGGTGAAACAACCACTTCTAAAAGGGATTGTTTCACCCGCAATACACAGCTGCTTTCCTGTTGATGGCAGCAGGGAAGTGTTTGCCTTGCCTTATACGTATTGGCTTGCCTATCCTATTCCTCTTTTCTTTCTCCTCTTCCCCAGACTTGAGAGTATACTCACACTTTTGAAGGTAGTCATTGCTTCTCTCTGGAGGCTGTGAAATATTGAAAACAGAATTAAAAGACAAAATAAACAAAGCAGATAAAGAAATCCTCAATCAACCCTAAGGATAATAAATATCCAAATGTTGGTGGAAAGTGTTGAACCTAATTCTAGTAAGTGATAGGCATTTCTAGCAGTAACGTAAGGTGGGTCAGAAGGACGAGTTCTGTTTCCCAGTATAGTGGGTTAAGAAAAGAAACAGCTGCTACAAATTAAAGTTATTACTTTGGGAATGAAAATGAAAGCTTACCAGACAGTTTTCTCATTATAAAATAGAACATAAGAAAGTACTTCAGAATTCTATATCTTCCCTCTTTCTGTCATATATATATATATGTCTATGCGTATATATTCAACTTCTACAGATTTTCAGATTTTCTTAGGGAAAATAATTACTTATGAAGCGAAACATCATCTTTTCTATTTCAAACTGAATGATATTTGAGTCTGAAAATATTGCTCTCGTTCTTGTTTTAAAACCCTGATTCTCAGTCTGAATTTTGGTCTAAAAACACTGGGGCACATGTGACAAAAAAGCAAAGTTTAACTGAAACTAGAAAGTTTCATGAAACAGACTTGATTTGAAGAAAATTTTACTGGAAATATTTCTGATATCCGAAGTGGAACATCCACCACTGTGATCTGGTCAAACTGTCATACACAACAATGATACCAGTAACCACAAGTGCTTTACCGATTTTATTCTTGACTAAGTTAGGACCCATGTAGGAAGTTATGAATGTATGTCTGGGTGTCCCTCTGCTTGTTTTCCCTGAGTCCCTATCTGACTCAGGCACAGAAAATATCAAAATCTACATATGACTGTTCAACCGACGTACGCCGTTACAGACTAGCCATTTTAAAGGAAGAACAAATCACGATCAGGTATATGAAACTGAATAGTTGTAATTTGCAGCATTATACCCCAAAATAATATTGCATTTTATCAGAAACTTTCTGCCAGCTCTCTCACCAAGATGCCTCCAATGCAGTGTAGTTAAGACACTGAAAAGTTAAAATATCATCGGGTATTGGTCCACCTGATAAACTTGGTCAGAAGCATACTTCTATTCCTCTTCCAATAGCTTAAATTTTTGTCAACCCTCATCTGGAAACTATTGCCCTGTAATTATGTACCTTTCAAGTGAGACACAGTAATGGACTGTGTACACTCTGCTTGTCCATCAGAATGCATTTTTTATCACTGGATGAGAAAAAGCAAGAACTTGTGAAAATGAAGACACATAGAAGAAATGCAATGATTTCTGTCAGCTATGTCACGCATGTTTTATATTTAAAGCAAAACTTCCTTGTTCTATCTTATTTTGGTTTTATATTTTTCTTCATGTTCCTACTTCGTTTATTCTTTTATGCATTATATGCACTAATTTCTTATAAAAGAAGGATGGAAGAAGGGGGGAAAGTGATTTGAATGATTAAAAACTTGAACAACAACAATCTTTTAAAGTTATCTGAATATAGACATAAAATAAGTAAAAATAAATATTTACAGCTTAGAATTAAAATGCTAATCTATTTATTTTTCACTTACGTATTTGAAAGATTTAAACTAATTCTTAGTACTTAAGCAGCTATGAAAAGCGGTGTTCAATTATCACTTAAACATTATACGACAAACCAATCTCTGGATTTTAGGCATTATTCATAAAATACACACACACAAAGTTTCTAGCACTGAAACAAAATGTTCACAGACCTGTAACAAAGCCTCTGCTTAGTTTGCATACATACAGCACCTAGCACATAATAATAAATTACTTTTCTCATTTTTACTTCATTGTTATCATGAGATGAATGAAAGCACTCATTCATTTCAATTTTCTGAGAATTTTGTTGCTCTAACCTACTTAGTACCTACAGCTGTGTTCATGAAAATACATTCTTCTTCCTGGAAACTCTGAAAAATCACCTTACTGTAGTGGAAAAGGCACAGAGACACGAAATGTCTAAACCTTTCTATAAGTCAGGTCATACAACAAAGGATTCTTTCATTTCCAACATTTGTTTCACATGCGATGGGCATAATATAAATAACCGTAACTAACCAAGAAATTATTGTTTGAAAATTGATCATTAACAGAAATGATAATACGTTAATGGATTTACATATTAGTCTTTTAGAAAAATAATTACAACCATTAGCAAACGATTCCTTAAAAAAATATTGGGAGTCAATACAGTATCCTCTACAACTGCTACATTCTCACCACTTAAGACATATCTCATTTGTAGCTCAGCTCTAATTAATTTATTCCTTGCTCAACACTTGAGTAGCTAAGCATCTTCTAGTAACTCAAATGAAAAGCATTGTACCTAGCATGATAGTTTCTCAAGATTTTATTTCTGAGTTGTACAATTAAAAAAATCAAATTAAAAAATAAATTTTAATAACCTCAATTAAAAAAATCTTTGACATATATGTTTATTATTACTATCATAACCTGATGCCACAACATGACCAAGATGGTACTTGCAAGTAAGATATAAACTTCTGCTTTCTCTTTAATGCCCTGCATACTATTCTTAAAGTTCTATTTCCAATAAAATTACCATGCATACTTAAATAACAGCATTAATAAACAGCAAAAGTAAGGAAGGTTTGCTTGTTGTATATTATTGCTTTCTCTAGTCCCAGCACTTTGGGCTATGTTACTGAATCTACTGATAAATTTTTATAGCTATGATTATATCTACAGTAAAACAAAATTTATGCACTTTTTATTTGGTCTATAAAAATGCATAGAATGAATGGATAAAATTACTTCATCTGGTTTACTGCTAAGGTCAGAAATTTGAGGATCATATCTCTTACCACTGTGGCCCACCCTAACTACACATACTGAGAACAAGGAAAGAAAAATCTGTTTCTTTGAAGAGCATGAATGGACAGTTTGTTTTAGTCTGTCTATAATATAATTGCATGACAGGTAAGAAAAAGAAAATGGCTGAGTTTCAAACCATCCTTTAAACCGGCATTAAATTTAATTGGAAAAAGATCCAAGAAGAGATTTCTAATGAATGAAAGCAGCTCAAAATCATAACCTAACGTTTCCTGAATATATGTAAATACCATGTATGAAGTGCATATACTTTTCTTTAACATATTTTTCAGCAGAATTAACAGCTCAGCTGTGTTGTTCCTATATTAACTTGATAACACAAATTTCCAAGATGTGAGACATTTCATGCATGTATATCCAACAGGCTTCTGGGTGTCTACATGTCTAATGTTTATATGTAAACAGAGTACAGGAGAAGCAATGGAGTTTTATGAGATTTATCAGTTTTTATTACCGTTAGTGGGGGCATAAAAATCAAAAAGTTTTACTGTCTTTAATTAGTACTGATAGAAACATTTCTAACGCAACACATTTCTAAAAGTTGACCCTGAAATCAGCGGATACTCAGTCCTCCCATGTGACATGCTGTCAGAGTAACATTTTGTTAACTGACACATAGTTCAGGTTTTATTGAGAATTCAGTAAAAGGGGTAGGGACACTCTTGCCATCCGAGTCACATACTCTGCCTGAAATCCTCAACGGTCATTGTGGCTATGATTTGCATGACTATACTCGACCCAGCATCTAACTGTGTTCACCGTGAAACTCGGCCGACCCCCTGAGGAATGTAAATTAGTGCAACAAGCGTGTCATACTGACAGAAAGGTACCTCAGACAACTTCACGGACACTCACCAGAGTGTCTCACCAGAAACCTTGGAGCCTCTTCTGTAGCATAACATTTTGTGGTTCATAATCTGCAAGCGTTATGTGTGATAGACAAAAACGAGGGGAAGGGAAAGTAACAAAGCCAAGTGATTCCTCCGCTTCAGGTGAAGATAAGAATAGTGGTTTATCAAACAATAAATTATGACCTTCCAGCCATTCCAGTAATGTGAGAATAAGAGAGATCATTGGGGCTCCCAGCACATCCCTTTGTCAGCACTTTTCTAGGAGAGATCACCTTGCTAATTCGCACCTCTACATAATTCTAGTATGCAACAGGCAGTACCAATTCTAAGTAACAGACCGCCTCTACATAATTCTAGTATGCAACAGGCAGTCTTATGTACCAATTCTAAGTAACAGACCACAAGCGTGAGATGAGCATAAGATACATATGCCTGGATTTTGCTTATATTTGGGAAAATTTCTGCCTACAAAGGAAAAAGGAGCCCTGTTTCTGATCAGGCTGAGCTTCTGTGTGGTGGTCTGGAGAGGAGGACTTTGTTACTGATGGTTTATTTATGTTTGTTTATTTTTAAATGGCAGCTGTCTGAAGCTGTTCAGAGTTTGGACCGTGAAATTAAGTCTCAGGAGAGATGGATTAGAGGATAGAACGCCAGGGAGTCAATCAAAAGTTCACAACATAAGTGGTTTACCCTATAGCTCTGGGAATCTATCACAAAGCTTCCTGGTCTGTCATTTGCTATTTATAGTTGTTTGATACAATCCTGCATTATATGCAGATATACACACACACATATACAGGCATGATTCCTTTCACACTGCTGGCATTCACATGCATGCACTATGAATATTCAACATTATGAAATATTCCACTTAACTATATTATTTTGTTCTTTTCTAATCAAAATATTTATTAAAGACAAAATTACCTTATAAACCATACAAATGCTGAATATCTTCTTACACCATGTGCATTTGTCATGGATTCTTGCCTCACACACAACCCTTTTTCCAGCCAGTAAGTCTGCTGTAGTAGCCCTTCACTTTTTCTATTATCTTTAAATAAAATGTTAAATGACACTATTCTTTCTGAGACATTTTTGGAAGAAACAGGGTAATCTAATTAAATGTACTTATTGTTGATGGCAACCCAATATTTTCACTTCCAAAAACTCCACTAAAAAAGTTCAGATGAAACATGATTCTTAATAATCAGAGACACAAGAGCATTGTAGAGCTGATGGTTTAATATTATTCTTTGACTTGACACCGTTGGGGCATATTTTTTTCCCCTGAAATATATTTGATAAAGTAATAGCAATCAAACTGCTATGGTAAACTAATAGATGTAATGAAACTCTATTGGCACCCAGAGACTTCTGAAACTGGAAGGAGGTAATAGATTAATTTGGAAATCATTCTTTCATTAATTCATTACATTCCTCTTTTCAAAATTTTCACATGCAATCATGATACAGCATGCATGAAAACTTGTGAGAGAAAGCAGGTGGGATCATTTAGGAAATTATTAATCAGTAGAGGGAAGAGTAGTTGGTCTTTAGAAAAGCATTGTAACGTGTCCCTTCTGATTTCTCCCTCTTATTCCCTTCTTTTTTGTATTTGAACCCTCATAAACTTCCAGATGCTTTACTTTTGTGGGAGTGAGGATTGGCTTTTCCAAGGAAGAACAGCAAGAGAGGTGATCGATCAGTATTTAGCAGATAAGAATGGTTTTTAATGTGTACTGCTATGATGGGATTCTCCTGTCAGCAGGGACAAGAGAGGCATGATCAGCTATTACAGACTCACCCAAGTGACTTCAGCTGAGTAGGCTCCATCCTAACACAAAGCAAGGGATTGAGTATCTGAAAGAGAACAAACTGATCCTCAAGGAAAAATATACATATGTGAGGCAATGACAAGGTTAAGATTTGTGCATTTTACCATGTGATTAGTTTTTAGTTATTAAAAAAAAAAGTTTGAACAGGATGACTTTCTGACTCTTACAGGGACCCAGCAGGACCACCAGCTCATATATGGCGCTTAAAATGAAATTTTTATCTAATTTGGTCTGAATAGAGCTATAATCCACCAAGGAATGAGAACACTTCAGCAAATGTGTACTCAGCAAATAGCCCTGAAGTGCCACCTGTCAGCAGTAATAGCAAGTTCAGTAGCCAATGCTAAAAGCCTCAGCTTGGTAGGTCTCACTGCTCAGTATGAAGGAGCAGAAAACACAGACGAAGCCTGTAAAGAGTGAATGCACTAACAGCTCAATCGGATGTTGCTCCTGGAGACGCTGGCAAACGTGGGATTGATTCACAGGCCAAAACTTCATTGATAACTGACCTCCTTTGGCCAAGTGCTGATCTAGATGCTCTACCTGATCCTTGAAAAGCACATCCTTTTGTTCATGGCTATCGGGGCGCAGTGAGGGCCAGCTGCTCCCAGTGGGGCTGGCCTTGAGCCCAGAGGCTGAGGAGGGAGTTTGCCCCCGTTACTAATGAAACACAGCTTTGTCAGCAGTGAAGGTCACTCTCTTACTCGGGGCGGG
>KL259855.1:18242-28386 GCA_000699545.1 Podiceps cristatus | reverse complement strand
GGATGGGGAGAGAGAACTCCAATCCAACAGGTTGGTGTGATGCAAAGTTTGATCCCTGACTTTGTGTGTTTCGTTAGTAGGGTGGGAGATCATGATTCACGTAGCTCTAGTTCTAAAAGTTCTGCATTTACTATTTGATGCATTGATCCTTTTACTTAATAGCTTGCCCTTAAGCCATAATAAGTTACAGATATATGCATTTATTCTACAATGCTCTGAAAGGTCTTTTAAAATATTCATTCTATTCTGCTAAATAAGCAGCCCTCCTTTCCAGGAGGCCTGTGATTAACGCTCCTTTCATCCGTCACCACTATACACTGCCTTTGGGAAAGCCTGATCCTCTTGCCACTCCAAAAGCATAACTTGAACCAGAACTTATTTTCCCAACTTCTGCTACTGACAAGCTTTGGGACTTCAGGCAAATCACTTGACCTTACTGCATCTCACTTTCCTCTCCATTAAAATGGGGACAGTGCCTAGCTTCATAAAGTATGTCAGTTCTACAGATTAAAATAAAATGCTATGTATGAACTGGGTATAATTATTCTACACACAATGGAAATTTCATCCTTTAAGATAATGCCAATGACAAAACTGTCAAACCAAGCCTGCTCCTGGCAGCCAACATCTTAAATCAGCACCGTGGTCCAGTGCCATCAGTAGCGCCATAAATAAGGGAAGGGACACATTTTTTCAGCTCATCTGACAGGATCATTTTCAAATGAATGCAGGATATAACCCAGTGTAACTTTGTATAGGTGACACAGGAAAACACAGGAGGTGTATGGAGAATATTCTATTAAAAAGCAAGTTGGCAGCACAATACAGTGTTCAGAAACAGTTTTAATAATGCCTGCTAATGCTGGGTTAAAATGGTGACCTGCCTATTTGACTAACTATTCTGAAGTCTGTGGGATAATTATTTCAAACTGGCATCAAATTTAATTGTATGGTAAATTAATGAGTAAAGGGCTTCTTACTGTTTTTTAATAAGTATGAAGGAAATACACTTAACTTTTCACATAATGCAGTCAAATTGCATAAGCAATAAGTGCACATTAGATGTCGTATTTATTACATCAAATCTGTGAACACCGTTAATACATTAACATTTAAAAAGGTAGCCCATGGCAAGTCAATTTCACAGCAATTAAAACTGAAAAAGTAGTAATTGACATTTGATAAGTGTGTTAATTGATATCAAGCTTGCAATAGCTAACATGTTAAATGTCAATTAAATCCATGTGTTTTTACAATTAGAATTTATTAATAAAGAATCTAATTACAAAATCTTGGTTATGTCAATTTATGTTAATTATGCAACAACTAAATTTATAGCTAAAAAATTCCTCAGTCCTCAATAGCACTTCAAAATTTTTCCCCAATTTTTAACATTTTGCATTCAACATGGTGTCTGTTTTTCCTGTTCTAGCTGTAACAGGGCGGGGAGCGGGGGTAAGTTAGACTGGTAGTGTAGAATCACTTGTCCAGTCTTATGATATTGGAAAATAAACCTTAAGATGAGCATTTCTAACATAGTTGTGATGATATTCACTTATTCAAATCTCTTCATAAAATTTAAAACAATTGTTCTATAGTTCTGCAAAAATGCAGTTAGGAAACTATTCTATATTAAATGTGGTAAGTATTCAGTAAACACAAGAAATTCAGTTTCCTCATTTTTTCACATGCTGTTGCTTTTATTTATGGACCAAGGACTGGTGATTATTGTGATCCCTCATTGATTATGGATCAATGATTCTAAACACTAATCATACTAGCATGCCTGGACTCCACAGGCTGTAGGTATTGCCTTATGCTCTAAGTGGGAATAATGCCTATGCAAGGCAATGAAGGCAAAATAGGGCCTGATTGGAATTGTCTGGGGAGGCTGACGTTTAGTCACAGAGAGTGACTCAGGGACCTTTAACTAGAATGGGGCAGATAGTTGTCCATTCCTGCCTGGGACATGAAAGTCTCAACCAGAAAGCAAGCAAACTGGAAACAAATACAAGATTTTACTCTTGTTGTTGCATAAGAGAAACACATTTGATGCCTATTCTCTCTGATACAGCACGCAGAGAGTGGGACACGGTCCTAACGCACACCACATCTGGCCTCAAGAATCAGCTTCCCGTCACCAGGGCAGAACAAGCAGCAAGCTGCCACCCAGCCACAGCCCACTTCCCGAGTTCCCAGCCAAATGGGATAGACCACCTGGAAAGATCCGGTCTACCGCATTTCTGATTAGACTGGCACGCGTCGATGGAAGCCGGGAAGAGAAGGCATTGCCACCAAGTGCCTGAAGAGAGGGACGAAGCTAGAACTGCTGCAAATGGCTGGAGGCATCAGCCAGAAGCAGGAGCCACAGTGGGAAAGGCAGACATCTAGGAGAGATTAATTTAAGGAGAGAGTGGAGAGAGCATCAGGCATCGTAGACAGGGGAAGACATAAGGAAAAAGAGGGGTGGGGGTGGAGAACTGAAGAAGAAACCAGATTGTTATGCTATTTCTTTTTCATGTAAAAATTTTTTTAAATACATGAAAAGTTAATAGAGTTCAAATGAAGGTGAAAAAGCGATTTTTTAAATTATACCATATACTGTAAATCTTTATGAAATGTATATTGGGCTGTATGAACAGTTTAAATACTGAAAAAATAATTTTGCATTAATTTTAACCATTTTTACATCTAACTTCCTGCCCATTGATGTGGAGCCTTTGGCTGCTGCTTTGGAATTTGAACAGCTACTCTTTTGTACATTATAAGATCACCACCACCAAAGGTCCTTTTACCTAACAAGGTTAAAATTGATTCTCTATTGGTCTTTTTTGTTTGTTTGTTCAGAACACTTGTTTCAATTGTCACTTTTGCTATTGCAGCTTCTACAACTTACTTTGCTTTTAATTTGACACTAATAGGGAAAAATTGATTTTATTTCCACTTATTTCCCAGCTTGTCACATGTTCATCTCCATTTGGGACAACATGCAACGCTGTCTTCCTTCACTGCGAGAATGAAAATTAGGTTTACACTAAAGCAAGACTTTGTCAGGAAAGAATGTTTTGGCCTGACAATATCTGTAATTAAATTCTTAGAGAGGATTGCTGAGCTGAAAGTATTTAAAAATTAACCTCCTTTGAAATCTGAAGTGCAACACCTTTTGGTATATTTAAATTAAAACCGATCTAGTAAAGCAGGGTAGTCCCCCCCTTTTTTTTTTTTTAAGAGGAGATTTGTGTCCCTTTGTCAACCAAATTTAAAATCTAGAAAAGGTGAGCATACTTCAAAATTCACACATGCTGCAGCACCATTCATGGACAGAGGGAAGACAAGATTTGAGGCAGGGATGGGGGGAAGAGCTGAGAGCAGTAAAAAGCCACTCTGTAAGCATCCATGGTAATAATTTCCAGTATTTGTTTAAATACCTGTTTAATAAAACCACATCTTTGACATATGGTTGTTCAATAGCTGTTTATAGCACATACACAATTGTAAGAAAAATTAGCAGTGGCCTTTCCCTAACATCATGACAGAATCCCCACCTTCTCAGTTTGAAAAATAATTTCTCAAATAGCTTTGTTTTATTTACATCTGCTACTCTAACTGTGCAGAACAGTAGGTTTAGAGGCTCTCTTGACCTTAGTTGCAAGTGGTTTGCTCATAGGACACAATATTTCTCTGTGTGACCACAGCCAGAATAAGACCACCTCTGCCTTCTCTCTTGGCACATTTGAACAAACCAGGGTCCCTCATCAAGGGCATTCAATTTTATGTACCATATATATCTATCTCTCAATTTACAGCAGAGATTACTATCTCAGAAACTATTATTTAAGGATGGGTAGGCCTACTTGATTTATAACCACATAAACACTGGTGTCATCATCATACAGCCTCAAAGCCTTTGTCCTCCTTTTGTTCTTAATTCCTACACAGCATGGAAATCCCAGAAGTTGTGAACCCTGTGGCAGGAAGGGGAGTAACAGAAGAATTTTAAGATGCAAAGCATACCTCATGGTGTAGGCTGAACTGCTGTAATGGCCTGATGTGCTGAAAGGTTAGAACCTATTTTAAATGCATTAAAAACAAACAAACAAACAAACAAAAAAAAAAACAAAAAAAACCAAAAAACAAACGAAAAAGAAAAAAATCATGCTTCTTAAAAACACGTTGAAATTTGGGTTCACAGTACATTAGAGGGCAAAAAAAATCCTCCCAAAACTCTCTCTGGAAGATTCCTAGTTGCCTGGAGGTCATAAGATTTGCCCAGGAAAACGTTTCTTTTACTTACTCCAGATACCATTTCCCCAACCTACACAGATACCACCAACTACTCAGCTGCTGTCTTACTCTTGTTCTCTTTAAAGGGATCTGTTTGAATAAAGAAACAGTCACTGAAACAGAAAAAGTGGACCTACAGCCTCTGGATTTCTGTACCTACGTGAGTTATGCAAAACCCAGGTACCTGCTCTGCCTGCTCTGAAAGCAGGCTCTTGCTCCCAGGTTTGCAACTGGGTCTCTGCAAGTGGCTGATTTCAACAATTCCCCCTTCTCATCCATACCCTTCCTGTACAGTCTCCTGATGGTTAGTGAAAAACAGTATAAAAGAAATCAACGTTTTCCCAAATATGTTTTCCTGGAACACCTCTGATCAGTCCTAGACAGTTCCAGCTGAAGATGAAATCTGCAGCTTTGATTCCTGTGCAGCTTAGAAGCACTTCAATAGCCAGGGTTTGTGGCCATTCTTGCATCGGGAAGGCTGAAGAAAACCTTCAAAGCTCCTCTGTAGCATCCCTTATATGGCATTTCAAATAGCCTCATATATTCTGCTTCTGACATAAATACATTTGAGATACTAAGCTCCTCCACAGATCCAAAGTTCCATCTAATATGTATAAGTATATTCCATGCTACAAGGCAAGACATAATAAATCAAAAAAAAAGTTAACAGCTTTTAGCAGTGGAATTCCAACGAAAATGCATACAGACCTACAATATCCAAGTAATTATTTCAATTTAGTAATAATTTAATGTTACTTAGAATAACGGCTCTGAAAAGTTCATTTTTAATTCTGCTGATTATAATAGGGGTGATGCCAACATAAACACCAATTTCTCAATCAGTACTTGACAACCTCTGTCAATGAAAAGATATTTTTAGCATAGACTTAAGGATTATATTCAGGCTTATTTATTTGTTAACCTGGACACCTCTCTGTCTTCATATATGTCACCTAAATCTTGAAGACACTTTCTGAATGGCAGCTAAAGTAAACAGCCTTTCATCTTTCTGTGCATAGATGCAGGTTTTGGCCAAGCTCTTGTTACCCATTTTCAGTTATTGCAGCTTCTTTCTCAGGAGCTTTAGCATCAGAACCCAGGTGGGTGATGCTAAACCTGACATCCTGGTATTCTCGGCCATGTTACTTCCCTTTTTGCATCCTTTCCTTTCCAAAGGCTGAAGATAAACCATCTTTCTTGCTTCCAAGACCTTTCAGCAACATTCTTCAGTTCTGTTGAGGGTTAAGAATCAAGACAACATACATTTCTAAAACATTTTGTATTGCATAAAATGGGAGGTAGATAAAAGAAATAAGATCCAGTAATATAATGTCAATTTTAAATAGAATGTTTCCTTCAAGATTTTTCTTAATTTATCCCTAGATTTATTCCTTTTAGTGACAGAAAAGCAGAAATAGTTTTAAAAAGTGTTTGGGTGGGGGTTTTTTGTTGCTTTTTGTGTTTTTTTTTTTTTAAATTTAAAGTCTTTAAAATAATTTTATTGAGTTTAATGAAGTTGTTCAAAATACTTGCAACATTATTAGGCCAGCATTTAAAGAATTCAAATGTATCTTCAAAGTGCTCCGCTTATGAGATTTGCAAAATTAACTTTGTAATTACAGCATGCAACAAAATACAACGCTAATAGGCATTTTCCAACTGAATGGAGTTCATTTCTAGCATTAAGCATTACGTATCCCATCTAAGATAATTTTGGCTTTCCCGAGGATGGGTTCTGCAACAGGGACAGATTTCCCAGCTATTTCCTCTAGAGAAAAACATCAGAAACTACTCCACAGACTGCATATTGTCAACCTGCTCATTTCAACATCTACCTGGTTGCGAGAAGTGAATTTTGAAGGACAGATCCTGTTTAGACAAACTCAAGTCTTATTCTATTTAAAAACCCCGTTTGAAGGCTGCCAGGGTCATCCTCTCATCCCTCTGGTTTTGGCTGAAAAAAAGAACCTTTGAAACTGTAACTTTCTGTTCTATAATTAGGGAACTATGTTTTGTAACACATCAGGGACAATGTGTGATGAATAGTTTTGCTTAAAAATCAAAAAACCTTTTATCTCAGCACATAAGAGTTTTAGTTAGAGACTGTGGTGACTGGCATTCTTTTACAGGCACGGCATTTTGACTGTTTGTAAAATGAGAAAGTCAAATTTAAATCTTTATAAGCAGCTTATTTGAACAAGGATATTCATTTGCTTTTCATACTGTTTTCTGCCTCCCCCCGCCCCCCCCAACCCCCCAGTTTGTTTTTTTTCCTCCTTTGGGCAACTCTTTAAAACATACTCCTGTCATATTTCACGAACATAATACAGAATTACCTTACAGGTCTGAGTAAGGGTCCAGTGCTTACCTGGGACCCGGTGGAAGGTGAATGCTGACAAACCTAATAATGAAAAAATCCCACACTGAATGCAGGTAAGCAGTAGAATAACTTGTCTAGGGACGTGGAGAATTCTCTTTACGTGTGTTATTGAGATCAAACTTGTAACTGGTCAAAACTGAGTGCACTGGCTTCCTTGATAGCTCACACGAGCTGACTTTGTTCTTCACATGACTAGGCCACGGAGTTGGCCATTCAAGAGGACATGCATGTGCTGATCCACACGGCTGGACGCCTCAGAAGTGTGGCTGACTGATATTTCACCCTATGACCAAACACACTTGTATAATCCATTGCATACCCTGACACCTAAGGGTGCCTACCAAATGCTGGGTGGGTGTAGAGGTTATTTCTGTGATGAGTACATGTCCCAGCATAAAACTAGCCCTTCCTGCAACTGAATGCAACTGGTCATGGGCTAAACAGTTATGCAATGTCTTTTTTTTTTTTTTTTTTAAGCTTTAAAATACATGATTTTTTTATTCTCTGATCAGTAGCGATTCAACTCCTGAAGCTAAGCACCACAAGAAATCAAGGTTATAACAACATAGAAGTAAATTTTATAGAGTCCTAGACTTTTTGATAGTTACCTCTATGTAGATACCCTTTTTACTGATCATTCTTATTGGAATACTGTATTGCCGTGCACCCACAAGTACACTTACAAAATCTTGTAATCTCCCATTTAAATCATCTTTTTTACCCATAAAAAAAATCCTGAAGGCAGATAGATTTGCATGAGTGGTTAAAAGCATAATTTAAAGGCAACAGATTAAAGAATCATTGGCTATGGATATCATTTAATATCTATAATCTTCAATAGTGAGGTCGAAGAAAGTGACATAAGGCACCATAGTTAGATTGCATTTTGGGATGATACATGTTCACGTGTTGGAAAAAAGGCTGTTTTTACACCCTAAATGAATGACAACAAGGAATTAAGTTGACAATGTTAACTGAAACACCACAAATCTCTACAAAACTTTATCAACATATAACCCCTCATTCACAATTTAATAATTTACTGGAGTAAAAGCAGGGAAAAAAAATCAGTATAATCACAGACCTATTTTTCATGTTACATTCTCCTATTTTTGAAAGATGTTAGAGGTTTGGGAATAGGAGAAAAAGAGAATTTAATACAGAACACAAGGACCCGGAAACCTTTCAATGCACACTGCAATTATCTGTTTTGTTCTGTTCATAGCTATTGTACAGTTTAATATGCACCATTAGCCGTTCACTATGTGAGTGCCGGTTTACTAAGCTTCAGACACTGAGGACCTGTAGATCTAAATGTTCACACCAGTATCTTAACTTTGACGCGCTGCTCAGGTTTTAGCTAGCAGGCACAATAACTGAAATTCTCATGACTAATTTGCCAGCACCTTGGAAACCTTTTATCCTTCATACTTTGCAAAGAAAAGACATATTGTATACTCATTCTACTTGAAGTCTTTCTTAAAACATCCTTCTCCTCAGTCCTGAGAAGTTCCTGAATCCATATGAAATAATTAACTGAATATACTTGCAAGAAACTTATAATTGTTGTCATTTTTTGTATATTGCCTAAGTTAACTATTGGGAAAAAAAAAATCATTTCAGTGGGTTTGTTTAATTAAAGATTTGTTTGTTTTTATTTCATAACAGTTTTATCTTAGGAAGGGTTGGAAATGAAGAAATTCAGTAATCAACTATGCCATACCTAGTAGGTATAATCTCTACTGCAGCTTGTTTTTCTTTTGTCTGCAAATTAGCCCCCTCCCACAAGGGAAACGGATTCTAATTTAACAGCACTAAAAGCCTCTTGATGTTCCTATCTGGACACTCTCCAGTCTTTGAGGGAATTATGTCATGTGTATGGCTGTTTTCCAGCTTCTTCCTGCTTTCCAAAACTATGATATCCTAAAAAGAAAATCTTCTATTTCTTGCAATATTTTGGAAACAGAAAGAAAACTATCACTTTCATGCTAATTTTGGAATATTGCTGCTCTGTATCTGAGTCCACATTTGAATTTGGGACATTTAAACAAAAGAAAATACAAATAATCTTGTAGAAATATGATTAGTTTTTGCATGACATACAGGAAAATGAAAGGACAAAGCTCTCGGTACTTTAGCCACTTAGAAAATAAAATAAAATTTGGGCACTGCCTCAGTAATCCTCATGATATTTTGAATTTTTGCATTATAAAAGATGGAAAAACTCAACATTTGGATCGTTGGAGCAAGATGGATAGCAAATATAACACCAATAAAATTTTTTCACTCAGATTTCACCTGAAGTCTTTCATGGTCTGTGCAAGGTCATCAAGCTTTTCCATTTTAAACTTACAGGTCCAGATAAGCACCCTTTATTCAATCAAGTACCTGTAAACTGGAGAGCACATAAATCTGTGACTGAATTCTAATCTTGGGAAGATCGCCACTAGTTTGATGGGTTTTAATCAACAGAACTGTTGATGCACTTTCTGTTTTTGTCTGGTTTTTGTTGTTGTTGCCATTGTGTTATTTTTTTGGGGGGTGGGGGTGTTTTGGTGTTTGTTTGGTGGGGTTTTGTTGGGGTTGTTTTGGTTCGTTGTTTTTTTTTTTTTTTTTGGGGGGGGGGGGGTTTTTGGGGTTTTTTTGGGGGGGGTTTTTTTTTTTTTTTTTGGGGGGGGGAGGGTGGTGGGAGGTTCTTTGTTTTTTCCCCTCTAGCTTGGAACTGTAAGTCTTAAAATATTGAAGTAATGTAGGAAGTATTGTTTTTATGATAGTTCTTGAAGAACTATTATAGTTTATCTTCAAGAACTAATCACAAACATGTTCATACAGAAAACGTCGCTATAGAAAGGTTTGAGGGTTTGTTTTGCTTTTTGCTGTTGTTTGTGTTTAGAAGCAGTTTCTTAAGGACATACAACAGTTTCCAGACCTAAAAGATATAGGAATCTGGTGACTAGCTATCATTTATATGAACAAGTCACCTTCAGAGTACTTGCTTCAGCCATTACTGTATATAAGAAATGTAGCTTCATGAAAGAAAAAACAAAATAAAGAGTAGAACATTCCAATAACTATTCTTAGGGCACAGATACCAGAATAGGAAATTTCACCAACCTACTCTGGAGACGCAATTTCAATAGCCACAATAGCTGGGCAAAGCCTGTTGTAGTTTAAAAAGAAATGGCAGTGCCGTGAGCTAATCAGAGGGGAAAATATTCATTGTTACCTAGATGAAAGTCAGTTCTCTTCAGTCTAGGTCTGCAACTTCCTAAATATAAGACTTACTTTAATGTCAATTCTCAGACGCTTTAATTTCCTTGAGAAAGTCAGCAGGGACATGAAAACTGGATAAGTAAAATGAATTTTTTTCTTTTTTTTTTTGGCTACACCACATCGACCCTACAACTAGGTAAAACTGGAGAGTTGTTTACCTCTACCACCCAGGAAACTGCAACTGCTGCATTTTCTCAGGCATTTCCC
>KL259855.1:0-12112 GCA_000699545.1 Podiceps cristatus | reverse complement strand
CCCTTTCCATACAAGGCTGTGCAGAACGCTTGAGAAGAGAGGCTACGCTCAGCCTCCCTATTACTGCTGTTTTCACCTGACGGTCGGGGATAGCGGTGCCCCCCGCTTCGCCCCGGTCGGGGCTGGCAGAGCTTAGAAGATTTTCAGCACCCGGCCCCACAAGCGCACTCCCCTGTGCTCTGCAGGCAGCACCCTGACATCCCTGCTGAGGCCGATCACCCAAATGCTGGCCCAAGTTCAGCCCTAAAACCATGTTTTTTAAATAAATATCTTCTTTCCTCTGCAAGAACAGGTGTCATCACCCAGTTGATTTTATTCTATAATGTGTTTCTCATGATGCAGGAGACTAACCCACACTATTACACCACCTCAGCAGAGGCTGGTTTTCCTCCCATTGAAGTCAATAGCAAAATTCCGGTAATAAAAAGAGAAACTGACTGCAGATGAACATTAACCATATCCTTTCAACATTTTTCTCTGCCTAATGGAGTATATTAAAGCTTCTCTGCATAACTTCTGAATAATACTGTATGCAATTTCATTATTAAAGTTTCACTTAATTTAATTCTGCTTTGAGGTTTCTGGTTAAAAATAAAATATGATTAATGCTCACAAAAGAGAATGAGAAATCTAGGTGTTAAGAATCCTGATAATGGCCACAGTTTCTGGGTAAATTGCTTCAGTAATTTTCATAGTAAAACACATTAACGTTACCCTTGCTTATTGCAGTTCCCTACCCTAACAGTCATCGCTCTTCCCTATGATTCTTTTTAAAGTTAATTAGTGTAGCATTTGGCTGCTTAATATAACACACTGAAAAACCCTGTAGTTTTCCCTGAAGGTCACTAGTGGCTGTATACAACTGAAAGAACATGGACACCCAGTTGTAGGCACATATCCTGCCTGTATCATGAATGAATTCCAGTTTTAGAGCAAGGAAAAATTATCCGATCTCCCTCTGGCTACCTACTAAACCCAAGCTTTCAAGAGAAGAAAGCTCATACAGGCTATGAGGACAAAGGACAACTGTGATGTGCTCCAGGTCCAGTCTGAACAGCGTATCAGGATGCCAAGCATTTAATGACACCATTAGCAGATATATTTCCAATAGTGATTCTAAAAATCCACTGTTTTGGAATAGGAGCAGAACAAAACATGAGATGGTGTTTCCAAAAACTGAGCTTAATAAATTCTTGACCTTCCCGACCCATGAAGGCTCATGTCCTGGCTTCCCAGTCAATCAGTGGAAGCCTATTAGGATAATCAGGGATTCATTATGGAAAGAAATTTGATCAAATGGGGGTAAAAAAAGACAGAAGCTGTAGCTTTCCCTATGCCCTTTATGTCCTGTTTTTTCAGTGTATGGTTTCAGCTGGAACTTTTTTCACATAAGATGTGTGTGCTTTTGAGTCTATCTACTTATTTACGTGTGGTAAAACATAATACAGCCAATAAGCACAGTAGATGTAGTGTGATAAAAATGGAAAAAAACCCACAACTGTTAATCCAACAGAAGCATCTTGGCTACATACCAAGCTCACCAGTCTACCTTCTTTAGTAATTACTATTAATTAGTATTGATATTATAGGGGATCCATAATACCTTTCCCAGTGGTACAACCTATGCAGAACTTGAATATAATGAGGTGATTTGAAATTCACAAAGAGAGGGGTCACCCTACAATTAAGGATGTAGATAATCACATTTTCCAATGGGTTTTGTTAATTCACATTTGGCCAAGACATTAAAAGCAATTATGGCATTAAGCTCTTATGGGTTTAAAAGAGGATCTTTTCAGATAAATAAATGTGCATGATAATAGATGCTTTTTTAAAATTGAAATTTATTCCACAGATGATCTCCAACAAAACTACTGAATTCCAAATGCTGGGGAAATTTGAATTTGCCTGCTAATCTAAACTTTGCAGATAAAATTTAAGTCAGTCTTATTAACTAGAAAGAACCTAATAAATGTGGTCCTTTTCCTAAGAATTATGCGATACTAGCCCCTGACCCAGAAAATAATCACTTTGAGCATAATAAGTAGTTCTATTGAAATCAATAGAAATTCCCATAAAAGTAAAATATTAACTTAAGCATGTGTTTAGATCCTGTGAATAATTTGGACCTTACTTTTTATTTGAAACCTAATCTTGAAAATAACAAGCCATAATGACCTAGAGAAGGTGATAAATTACAGAAAAGGAGTCAGCAAATAACTGATATTACTTGCTGCAGCTGCAAGTTAACAAATCAAATCTAAATCCGTTATTACTCTTAGACAATAGGGAAATTCAGAGGAAGATCTTAGTCATAACGAGTGGAGCTAGGGGTACTGTTACTGTGCTTTGCTAAGTCTCTGTAGCCTTCATTGATAGTCACACATACCTTGGCATAACGAATTCTCCTTTAATGTTCATGAATAAAAATTTAAATATTATTATTGAATACATAAGTACAAGATTCCCAAATAATAGTGATGAGATGCTCAAACCAAAGCCTACAGATAAACAAACAGAATACGTATATGACTAACGATTTGTTACCCAGGCTACATCCACTTGTCATCTGGAGAAATCTTTTCTGGTTTTGTAAATGTGGGCGCAAAAAAAGGCAACACTCTCACATACACTGTATCTATCTCCTTCCCACTCAACAAATGCTTTTCTATTATTTTTCAGTTACATCTTTCAACTGAAGTAGGTATGTTCTCTAAGATGATTTTTTTTTCTCTAGAATAAGGAGGAAATGATGGAAAAAGGAAGATTTTATGAGATCTACTACTGCTAATCAAAATGTTTTGGTTGGCACAGGATGGTTAAAAAACAGAAATTAGTTTCATTTAGTAATAGTAAAGAGGAATATTTTGTTCCTTGAGTAAGGATCAAATTGAACTATAATACAACTTTTTATGGAGAAGCCAGACTTGCTTCTAATTTGCAACTCTGACTATCAGTGAGTCTCACAAGTGCAAGACTGGGCTTTTGATTTTTAGTGGGATAAATCAAACCAAAATATGTGATAGAGACAATTACAAAATCTGAAAAGTGCCAAATGCGTAGAGCTATTTGTTAAACAAGTTCACAGAAATCAAGGGGCACTGCTTCAGCCCGCTACAAGGAAAGTCTCCAGAATGCAGGTAAATTGTCCTGAGCAGAAGGGGGTGTTGAACCAGCTATATACCACCTCCCTCAGCCCGAAAGGTATGCCGCAATGGATTGCGGGGTGCAGAGGCACCTGCCCAAGCTGTGCCTTCCCAAGTACTGCTAAGAGGGGGAAGGAAAGACTAAAGCCATTACCAACCCTTTCTTTTATAAGAAATCACACCTCCACTAGGGAACCGAGCCAGTTCTAGAGCGCTCTCTATTAAATGCTAACTTCTTTACTATTTGTTTCTCTATATAAACAATATTTTTTCATCCAAGTCAGGAAGAGAAGTTACATTCAGTAATTTAACTTTGCTCTAAATATTTCTAGTAGCCTGTAATCAAAATTCTCACTTCAGTGAGATAAGGACACAAGATCAAGATGTTAAAGAATAAAGTGAAGAATACCGATATCGTTTAAACAGTTGCTGTTAGAGAACAAGCATTGCTTTCCATTTATAAAGCTCAATATGCTAAGAAAAAGAAGGGGATATAAAACTAAAGTGCATGAGTACATGGCCATCAAAGGTTGTTTAAGCTCTTAATATTTAACCAAGTTTTCTTTCAGGCAAGTTCCCCCTCCATGTTTCAGTTTGCATCTCAGAGGCATACAGTATTTACTTTGTCAAAACGTCTTGTTGTCCAGGTCTTGAGGACTGCATGATGGCAGAAAACTAATGTTAGAGTTTTTCAGTTCCGTGAAAATCAGGTTTGAAGATTACAGTGGAACAAATGAGAAGTTCTTCATTATTTTACTAAGCCAGTAACCCAAATTTTGGAAAATCTGAATGCAGTCAATAGTCTGTTTTATATTTCAGACTAGAAGCTTGTCAAAGCTCTAATGTAAGCTTGTGGCTTTTTATGAGTAATAAGAGAAACCATATCGACATGAAACTTTGGCTCTTGCAATCTGTGTCATTTCAGCACAGAAAATCCTTGCAACCATGGTTATAATACTTTCTGCACACACTGTGGGCAGTGTGTGCCCACAGATAGGACATCTGTATATTAAATAAGAGTCTAAAATATGAACTGCATGGATTAGGTAAGTAAGAACGATGTATTTTTGCTCCCCCTCTGTTCCAGGGTATGAACTGTGGATGTAGATAGAAATTCATAAAAGCCTTCAGAGCAAATCTCAACTTGCTGCTCACTTTACATAATCCATGGGAAGCATTCCTATGGTCTATAAAACAAACGTAGCCAAATAGTTGCCAGCTAAAACATTGAGAAAAATCTGGCATTTTGGCACAAAAGATGCTGTTTTATCAACCAGTGATAAAACAGACCATGCCGAAGCAATGTGAAGTCTTCAACAAGAAGCACAAAGTGTAAACAAGGATTTATTGTGGCGTATTTGATCAAGTCCCGAATGGAGGGAAAATACTAGTTCTGCAGAGCAGCCCTCAGTTGACATGAAAATGGGTACTGGACCCAAATCCTAGGAACATTTTCAAAAAGGACGTGGATTTAAATGCCAAAGCATGACCTATAAGTACACATGGCTATATTTCAGCAGTCATTTCTAGGAACCACAGGAATACCTTTCAGTAGTTGTCTCATCCTATTGCATAAGACAAGTGGTGAAAGACTTTTTCCCGCGAACTAGAACGGAATATAGCTCTGTCAGTAATGGGTGCGCTCCAGCAGAATGCGAAGCAGCCTCTGCCTCTCTCACATTAGTTTGCCTCTCTCCACTCGTGAGTGCAAGCACCTCATCCACTCTTAGAAACATCTGTTCATCCTCTAATGAGGAAGGAGGCAACACTCTAATTTTACAGGTGCAATTTTATTAAAAAAATTGATCTGTTCTCCAACCCACACCCTTCCAGTAGCTCAAACTACTAATCTTTCTCCTACAGTTAGGATCTATGATGGTAAAATGCCACCCACTAACTTCTAGATTATCCTGCTTGCTAAACATCCCTACTGTAATTCTTTGAAAAACAATCTGACATTTGGAGTTGAGAAAGTTGAAAAAGCAAGGGTTCTCCTTAGAGATAAACTTTTCTCTTGCTTTTGGGTTGCTACCAGGAAATCTGCAAGCCTCTTGATACCAGACCTGCCTTCCCCCTTTTCTTCCTTTTTAATATTATTGTCTCTCTTTTAATTATAGTGGCACCAAGAGACCCCAAATGCAATCAGTGACTCATTCTGCCAGTCTCAGTGAAGACATATGGTATGAGACAGTCCTTGCCCTGAAGAGCTTACAGTTTAAAGAGGCAAGACAATAATGAGACACATTAGCATTGTTATCACCATCTCCCAGGTGTGAAATTGAGCCACAAAGATGAAAAGCAACATGATCAAAATCACACGTCTACAACATAGAGTGAAGCATGGTTCAGTCCTCTCGGAGTTAACAAACATCTAACCTGATAAATTGACACAGTGGGAAAAAATGCTGATGCGCTAGCTTGGGTCCAGAAGCCCTACAGACTGGAAATGCACCATTTTTGCCAAGACAGCAAAGCCTGAAAGGGAGCACTGCATTAAGCACGCTTACAGTATGTCCAAGTCTGCACCATACCTTCAGCTCCCTTTGGTCTGGGTGACACAGGACGCACTGCACAGGTACCCATGGAAGTGTGTAGTGCAGAAATAGAAATTATTCAAGACTCAATCAAATAGATTTCTATGAAATCCACCTTCCATTCTTTTATGGCATTATTTGTCCCCAAGGCAAGAAGTGGACCTTGTTTCCAGATTAGTCTTCTCAGCAATCCTGTTGAGCTGGACTCCAAAGCGCAGGCAGAAAATCCTCATGTTTTAATAGCCGTAAAGATCTGAAAGGGAAGCCAAAGGGTACGTTGGGCATCAGTTTGCTAAAATCAGTTTCAGAAACCTGTTTAAAATGAAGAATACTGTACCTATTTGAAAAATAATATGGTAAGCTAAAATGCAAGACAATTGCATAGAGTTTTAATTCCTCTAAGGAAAAATAAGGTTCTGAAATTAATTTATTTCAAAAATATTATACCAGAAATAAGAGATTTTACTTCTTTTTTTGAAGTTACACATGGTAGGTATATTAAATGAATAATATTCAATGTTATGCTCTCATATTAGTATTTTTCTACATTGCTTTTTTCATTCATGTGATTACTAACATATTACATTTTATTTCTTTTATCAAGAGATTTATCAATGACTGAGCTTTGCAAAATTTTTTTTTCCAAGTTAACAAAAAAAAAAAAAATAAATTCATTTGCCAGTGTCTCCTTGTGGATGACTTTTTCCTGATAACCTCGGGATATCTAGTGAACTTTTGTAATAATTTTGAGTAGTCTTCCATTATAATTTTGAGGCACAAATTCATTTTCATAAATTCATTTCACCAAGAGTTATGAAATAGATCCCCCTGTAAAATCAGAAATTACAATGGACTGTTGTGACAAAAGCACTTATGGTATCACTTTTTTTGTACTCAGTGTTTTTCATTTTGGCTGCCTATGATATATTACCCTTATTTTACAAATACTTGAATTCACTGCAGAGCATGTAAGTTACTGCTGCTTGTATTATCAGCAAGTAGCTTAGAATTATTATAGTAGTACTTATATTTATTATGTTGTTCTTTTCTCTCCATTCAACATTTTGATGAGAAAATACTGCATACCAAGGTGGTTAAGATAAGTATTTCATTATTCTAATTATTTACTTCTCAAATACACATGCAAATCTTCAACATATTAATAATCTATTAGATGAAGAAAAGTACCATACAGTAAGTCTTCAAAAGGAAATTAAAATAAGCTAACATTTCTTTGAATGGTTAGTTTGCCTGAAGAAGTGAAAATGAAAACTAAAGGACTGGAAAAGATCTC
Source organism: Podiceps cristatus (assembly GCA_000699545.1). NCBI lineage: Eukaryota > Metazoa > Chordata > Aves > Podicipediformes > Podicipedidae > Podiceps > Podiceps cristatus. Next base: position 5,138 of record KL259855.1, on the reverse strand, counting down.
CTGGATAAGGTCCACGCCACAACATAGCCCTTTCGGTAAAGTCATCTAAAGCCAGTATAAAAACAGTTCTTTCACTTACCACCCTTTTGTGTTACTACTTTTGGTGTCACCTCTTGATTGTACAAAAGGAATGCTAACTTGATTTTTTTTCCAATTAAAATCATGCTACCTGTCATCCCTCATCTATAAAGTCAAGTCATTTGTTTCCAGGATTCAGAAGAGTATCACCATGTAACAAAGACTGCCTTACATATCAGCCCGTTACTTAAAGCAGTAGCTGCATGTTAGCTCATCGATGAATCCTGATAAAAAGTCTGTGTGGGATCAAGAATGACTTCCCATTTTCCAGATGGGAAAACTGAGGGGAAAAAAAACAACAACCCAAACTTAACTTTAAGCCAAGCGTATTGAAATTAACCTAAAATACCCCCATCTTATTTTCTAAGCTTTACTGTATCTACTGATTTATAGTAGAACTGTTCTACACAATCTACAGATACCATCTCTGGAGTTCACTTATTGCACATACTGTATGGTTTGCTAAAAGGTTATGCAAGAACGTACAAGAAAATATAGGTGGTCAATTAGAATTGGCCTGAGAAGACGTGGTATTCACACTAATCAGTTGTGATAAAGTCTTCTCTCAAATAAGAAGTTTTCCTGTGCCCTCTTATATAGACTTTTACATTGATTGGGTATTCACATCATCTCTAGAATAATTTGCATATCTATCTAATATTTAAGGCGGCATATGATGGCCTCTAGTGGTGCATATCAGCATGAAAATGCTGAACTGCTGCTCTATTTCCTCATAGTTTTAAAGACAGGATAAGAGAAAAACAAACATACGCTGAATTGGATCTTCTGAATTAGGAGAAAAATCAGAATATGGCACACAGCATAGAATGTGAGTGTTTCATCACTTTTTGCTTGGTAACAAAATTCCTTCTGCCGACATTATTACATTAGTCCAATTTAAAAAATATTCCAAATCGTCACCGTTATCACCTTGTTTTCTCTCTCCCAGGCTTTTGATCACAGTATACAGTTAAGCTTTAGCCTGCTGGTACTATCAGTCACTAATTCATTGGAGATGCTGCAAATACTGACTGAGACAAAATCCATCTACAGTTTTCTGTAAAGAAGGTGCTTACGGAGTAGATATTCTTTAGCCTGAGTTAGTCCTTCATGTTAAAAAGGCTCATCATTTTATTTGTGAAGTACTTTAAAGAGAAAGACACTTCTCATTAAATTAATTCCTAACAATGAAAACACAAAAATAAAATGTTACTGTACTAATTTTACCTTATTCTTAGATAACCCAGAGAACTACAAGAGGGGACACACAGACAGGTAGGCAAGTAAACACCAATACATTCTTTAGCAGGTTTAATATTAAACAGCTGTCTGTGCATATGCTCTGAAAGCTTTTTATTTTGATTTTTTTTTTTTTATTTTATTTCTACATGGCCAAAACCTTGATTTTATCCTTTCAAAATGATTAGTAAAAATGTCAACAGTTACAGGCTGAAGTTTTAGGCAGCGATTTCTGCCTGAAGAGTTTAATGCATTCTTGGAATTAATATTATGACAATTCACAAATACCAATTTGTTTTTAAGCAACAATATACATGCTTTTTTCAACCAAAGCAATTCACAATTTCCTGGCAAGTTTCTATATCAAGATTTTAAAAATATATTAACTAACAAATAAACTCGTAAACATTTTTATTCCACAGAACATGAATTTACAAGAATTTGAAAGGCAGAGCTGCTGATCTCAGTGTCCCCTGTAGCTCTGTTGCAAGCAAGTTTTCAGAAACTAAGTCATAGATAATTGCCATAGCTTGTTCCCAAGGAAAGCGTGGAGATAAAAGGACAGAGTAAGGCCATTCCAGGGAGCTTCCAAATACATCTTTCCTTCTGTTAGGCCAACCATTTGCAACAGCATCCTTCCCTATCCTAGGCTACCTGCAGGTTTAGTCCATGTGTTCCGTGGACACAAAATTAGGGGGAGAAGGATGTTACGTAGGCTATTTTTATTCCTCATTCTGAGAGTGATTTCGCAAGTGCTGTCAGAGAAATGGAAGACTAATATCACAGACCCTTTTCCCTGAATTTCTGCATTTTTGTGAGGAAGGTTGTTCAGGTGAAAACAGGGTTCTTTTCGGAGGAAAACAGTTTCAAAAATCTCAGCAAGGAAAATATTGTGAGATGCCTTGTGAACTGCATAGACAGTCAGTAAGCAAAATATTTTCACATCAGAACAAAGCAGAAAACTATAGGCAAGGAAACACCTAATCACATGGTACGTAACTGATTAGACCCTTAACATCTATTAGCTGCTTCTAAATGCAAAGGGTAGAAGTGGAATGATTTTCTTAAACACTTCTGAAGCTTTCAAGTATATATGGTTTTTAAGCTGTACTGTCTTCCTTGCAGTTTCTCACATTTCCCAGGGTCTTATGAATTTTCAGCATCTTACTGCCTCTTTAGCTACACACAACTACTTCTGCTACTAAGCACTGTATCCCAAGTCTCAGGGTTAGCAAACCACGTTTTCACTGAGCCAAAGTCAGTCTATTACGTGAAGACCAAGACACGATCCTTTCAACAAGGGGATTTTCTCTCTCTTTCCTCCCCTGCCTCCCCCTCCCACATCACTTTTTTACTCTCTCTCCCCAAGATCTGGGTACCCAACACAGTGTGAAATATTAACTAGATTGTGATTTTTATTTCCCTTGCAGGAGATCAGAGGAGCTACTAAGAAAACCATTGCTATGAAGCAGAATGCAGAGAGAGCTGTCATCTGAGCAGCAGTCACCAGCCCCTCTCTGTGCAGCAGTGATATTAATGTACAATGCTATATCTTAATAGCCATCTCAATTGGCTATGAAAATGCAGCACTGCACATTAAAATCACTACCCCACTGCTGCAGGAATACTTACCAAAGATGCAGTCCCTGAAAATTACCTTTTGGCTCAATGGAATGCTGCCATGCCAAATGAGCTCTCTCAGCTCCTCTAATTTTCTGCTAAAGAAATAAACCTCTTACTTTTTAATTTCAAATTTACATGATTATGCTGAATGGCATATTCAGCCAAGACAACACAGACATAACACAGGTGTACTGCATGCAGTGCCTCAGAATTCAATAGAAGAAGTACTCTGAACCTCCTCAAGAAAATAGTGCTAACTTCCAGAGGAGTTATTATTCTCAGTTTCTTTCAAGAATGCCTTTTACGAGCATCTGTGTGCAGGTATTGGAGAGGGGAGAACAGAAAAATGTAGCTGGTAAGAGTTTGTTTCTGGAACCTTACAGGTTATAAGTACATGAATTCTGAAAAGGTGAGATAACAGAGATGATGAAGGATACAAGATAAACGTAGGGGTAAAAGACATGAATGGACGACAGTCAAAAAGAAGTGGAGAGGCTGGTAGGCCATATAATAAAGAGGGAGGATGTAGCTTAAAAAATAATTCAGTCCTTTGATCCAGAGAGATGGTTTGTGGGACAACTTTGTCTCATCTTCTGAGTACATAGATTCAGGTGAGAACAAGGAAAGCCACAGAAGCAGATGTAAAAGATGGAATGATGTAGTGAGCTTATGTTGCCCTCCCTGAGTCATAGAAGATGATGATCAAAAGTCAAGTCAGAGAGATATCTGGAATGTAGCAAAAATATGTTTCAGTTGCATAAGCTTCAAAATGTTGGTGGGGTCTCTCTGCTTCAAATATCTACTGAGCTGAATTGATCTTATTTCAAAGGTAAAAATATATCTGTTTGATATGCTTGAGCATCTGCATCTTACCTCCTCTTTAGCTGCACACAGCTATTACACATCATGGGCTGCACAGCCCAGCCCTCGCAACCATACCAGATCTCCCTGATCAGGTCTGAAAGCAGAACTAGTTAGGGATAATCATATAAATCCAAGTTTCTTCAAGGAAGAGCTGATGCATAAACATGTTTTAAGTATCCTGGGCATCATCAGTTTTGCTTAATCCTTTACCCGGATTCCTGATGTATCTGCCTAGGGGCCAGATACAACTGCACCTTTTGGCTTAAGTCAGACATTATTTATTAGTCTGCCCCAGAGCCAGGGACTCTTGAAGCTGCAGGGTAATAGCCCCAGGGAGTCTGCTAGCAGGGCTGGATCTTGAGACCTCAAGGGAAACAGGCAGCTGGCCCATTGGAATTGACAATATTGGCAGTTTCATTACTGGTATCATCTGGGATGCTGACAAGGACAACAGTTTCAACTAAAAATCTAAAAGGACAGATAGTTCTGAATTCTCTGACAAATAATATGTGTGATTTCTCAGATTTAGCTTGAAACCATTTCTCCTTGCCCCTCAAAATTCACACATGTACAAACCAGAAACTGGTTTTTTTTGACAGCTACTGCAAAAAATGATCCTTGTTTTTCTATTCAAGCCTTCCTATAAGAATATAAAACTGATCAAGCTATGAATAAAAAAATCTAACCAAAAACATATTCTGAACTACTTGAATGGATAGCAGTTTATATAGTCAACTGCTAGAACTTGCAAATACCTGCCATTACAGTTAAGCAAAATTTGGGAGATGTTTTAGAATTAGTTCTACAAATAGAAAAAGCAAAAACGCCGCTCTGTGGCAGAGATCACTCTCCTCCCTTTTTAGTCTGACAACTTCCACCAGTCTCCAGAAACACAGTAACACATCAGACTACAGAGTGACATTCCAGCCTACACAAAAATGTGGGAGCAAGCTAAGAGTAAGCAGCTCACTGTGCTGAAATGAAACAAAAAGGTTTGGTCAGAAAAAAATCCTTTGGGATTTCAAACTTCGCAGAATGGCTGTGTTTGGAAAGGACATCTGCAGGTCACCTGGTCCAAAGCCCTTGCTCAAGCAGGGCCACCAGAGTTGATTGCCCATGACTTTTCACTGGGAGGTACTTCTTGCCCTTATAACTTGGTTATCCTTTTCCATCTCAGTTTAGAAAAAAACAAATGCTTCTGAAATTAAGTGGGGAGGAATAAAAAAAAAAATCAATAGTGCTTCAAATAGCCTACCAGGCTTTGGGCTGGATTACCCATTACCCACCACCAAAGCCTGCATGACTTCAGGAAAGCATGAGAGTTGCCAGGTATA
>KL259854.1:20433-42356 GCA_000699545.1 Podiceps cristatus | reverse complement strand
CAAATTAGGTAGTCATATATTACCAGTATATTTAGCTATAGCAAGTACACGCTGCTGTCGAGTTTACTTGATGTGTGTGCGTGGGAAGGAACCGATGCGATTAAAAACAGGTTCCAGCTTCTCTGTGTTGGAAAGTGAGGCATATTGTAATTTCAGTTCTCAGAGGCTTTTTTGGGGTGGAAAAAGTGGTTTCTAGTGCTTCTGAACTTAAATTAGTGAAGTGTTGCCTTAATTAGTTCTCAGGTTCTTACCGTACCTCTGGTCCTGCCTGTAATTTTGCTAGGCACTAACAGAATATCATTAAAAAGACTCTGCTTTCCTGAGGCCTCTAAACAGTGAAATATCATTAGTGAAATTAATGATACTTACAGGACTTGCATTTAATATTAGGTTCTGTCATGGGGAAAGATGGAAATTAAGACAGCTTTTAGTGTTGTTCCTTGTGAAATAAGACCTTACATTCTTACTTCCATCCCCCCACCCCCCCTGCCCCGAGAGTCTTCCTTCTAGGATTTGTTGCGAGAATAACAAGTTAAGTCCTACAACACTCAGAAAACAGCTTCTGGGGTGAACTTTGCATTGTCAAGCTTTTTTTTTTTTTTTTTTTTTTTTTTTTCTTAAAGCAGCCAGCTCACCATTTGTCTTTTCTATGGCTACCTTCAGTTTTTCATGTGTTGAACATTCATGTGTAAGAGCTGGTCTAAAATGCAAGCAATAGACATGATGAGCCAGAGAGAATTGGGGAGGGAGGCATTTTAAATCTCAATTCAGAAATAAAGTGGGTGTTGCAAATGTTAAAGTAAAAGAGGGGAGAAAATACCATTAACATCCCCTCCTTCCCTCCCCTTTATTCATTTCCTACATCAGGTCTCCCACTAAGCCTGAAGTTTTTGGAACTGTGACAGGCTGGGAATAGTAACAGCATTGCAGTTTGGTCTGTCTTTTGTAGTTGCAGAAAGCTTTTGTCATCTCTTTTCCTTGGAGTGGTAAGAAAGTGAAGAAAAACGATTAAAAGAAAAGATAATTTTAGTCTTATTCATAGAGCTTGAATATTTTTGGGCATAGTCAAATTGCTAACCTGGCCTCAGGGGCTTCTCAGCAAGATTGCCGGAAACTCCTTTCTTACATGGAGGTAACTGGCTGCTGTAGCTTCCAGCTCAGCATGTTGGAACAGGAATTATTCCCAAGCTACCAGAAGAATTGAGAGGCTGGCAGGAAGGGGCACAAATGCTTGGGTTTATGGAGCTTCTTGTGTGTGTATTTATGGCTTGTATGTTGGCTGTTCCCTGTTGTTTTCTCATTATTTTTTCCAACCCCCTAGCTGCAGCCAAAGATGAGAGGAATGGCAACCCGGATTCAACCAGCGAGTAGCTGGCAGGGGCCTCTCGGCTCTCCGCTGATCCTGGGCTCTTTCTCCTGTCTCCTTTAACAAGGTGTGAGTCAGCCCTAGTGGATCTCTGCCCTCCTCGCTGTGGGAACCGGGAAGGTGCCATAGCTCCTCTGTGCAGCATCCATATGTAATGCTTCCTTAGTTGTATATTGGGTTTACAGATTGCATTGAGCGAAGAGTGTAAAGAGCGTCTCTGGAAGTGGTTTTCAGAGAGGGCAGATTAGCTAATCGAGAGTTAATGGTGAGTATGAATATTTGACCAAGTGGTGGATGTGTATGTGACGCCTTCAGTAGCAGAAACGTTTGAATAATACAGGTGTCAGAGGAAGCTCTAGAGTAGTATGGGGAGATGTGACCTTGTTCTGTGCAGTAACACGGTGCTCTTCCTAACAAGTATTCCACAATGTGGAATTTTACATGGCTCTACAAGGGGTGCACTGGAGCCTGGCATCAAATCTGTGTTGTATGTAGTCAGGTCAGGTGATTGCTGTGTAATTTTGCGAGTGTGGTAAAAACCCAGTACTGATTTGGTTAGTCTAGGTTCAGCATTGCACAAGCACTTTTTGATTCCAGAACTGAACTCATCTTGGAAGTAGCAGAATCGTTTTTTTATGAAACTGTGTTATAGTTCCTTGCCTTGCTGGAGCTCAGTATGGTTCCAGCTTTGGAGACTCTGTTATGGCATGTTTGGGAACTTGATAAACCGCTGTGGTTAATGGAAAGTTGCACAGCAGTAGATGGCTTCTTTGAGATGCTTTCCTCTGTGGCATCCTTTTATTAGAGGACATGATGACTGTTATCTTCCTGCCCTAAAAATAAGGGGTGGAGGTGAGAAACCTCGTTGGTTTGAAAATGTTGCAGTATCTGAAAATTGTTCTTTCGTCTTCTTTCTCTTACTTCTCAGTAAGTTTGGGCTGTTAGAAAGATAATAGGATATTTCACATTCTAATGAGAAAGATTGCTGTTCCTCAAAGAAAACCAGTGGCCCCCTTCCCACACCCCCCCCCCCAGTATTTTTTGATGCTTAAGTGTTCCGGAGCAAAAAAAGTACTTAATCTGTAGCTTGGAGCAATCCTTTGTAAGGTGAAATCTGGTTTGGTAAAGCAGAGGAAGCTTCAAGAAATAACCAGAAGGATTTTTTTTTTTTTTTAAATTATTTTTTAATACAGTTTTACAGCTTACAGGGCCAGAAAGAGGCCCCGGAGAAATTGCTGTATAGTTCAACAGCAGAGAAGTTTGGGGAGCAATTAAATGTAAAATAATAAGCAAAACCAGGTTAATAGAAAACCATGTTGGTGTCTGTTGTTTAAAGGGCAGAATGCCTGATACATCCTGTGAACATTACCAAGCTCTACATGATTAAATTCCATGAGTAGTGTCTTGCAGTATTTTTCTGCTGCATTTTATTAAATAAAAGATTAATGCCTGTTTATCTGCAAGTATCTAATGTTAACAGGTTTCTTGAGCTCAAAAATGTTTTGTATTTCTGACTTCTATACTGATAGGAAAGATGGCAACGAACTAATGAAAAAAGATAGACAAGCCATGGATCTGAGAACCTTTTCCTTACCTGCCAGCTTGCCTCTGGGCTTCAGGATGGTCATTTTATTATGCAGGGTTTTATTTCTACAGTAAACTAACCAAAGAAGAAATAAAGCAAACCTGTCAGTCTCATGCAGTCTAAGAAGATCCCTTGTTTGTTGATTAAATCTCTTGTGTAAGAAGGACTTGCCTTTGAAGTTCAGAACACTGCATGCAAATTTGGTATATTAAATCTTGAGAGCAGTGAATTATATCAAGACATACAAATGTCTCTAAATGTCTCTAATACACTTCTGACCTTGGGGAAAAGTTTGTAAGGGATGCCAACATCATTCTGTTAGACCAGCTAATCTTTTTGGAGCAAGCTTGCATGTCTGTCGCTTCACCCACTCCAACCATAGCAGTTCATCTATTAGGTGACGCTTCTTTTCTCTGAGCCTTGCATGTGTCCTTAGATCATTATGGTTACAGTCCTACTACCATTGTGGCCTTGGAAGGGTATTCTGCAAGTTGGCTTTCAAAGACCTATTTGTATAAGGAAGGTGTAGAGCTGAACTGCCAGCATGACTTAGCTGATACCTATTAGTGAATAAGGAAAGACTAGGATGCTAGTACAGAAGAGCTTTAGGCCAATCTTGTGATGAATATACAGAAATTAAATCACCCACCTACTCCTTTCAGCCCTTGTTCAGACTGTTGTCTTTATTTTGTCAGGAACAGTATTTTCTTTAGGTTTGCTCTTGGGTTTATTCCAACAGAATGTCTTTCTAACCCAGAAGGTGTGTTATTGAACACCTTCATGATTTTGTCACAAACAATGAATGCTACTTTAAGGGTGTCTTACAAATAGAATGGGGGAAAAAGAATCTCTTTTTTTTTTTTTTTAGGGTCAAACCAGTTCCTCATCTCATGTGCCATTAATGTGTGGTGTCATGGTAGCTGATGAGGTGACGGAGAGAGGCAGGAACATAAGGTATTGGACAGGGAGAAATGATACTATCAGAAAACTACAGTTTTATCCTGAAAAACATGAGTGTGCATGGTAATATTTGAGATCCTTACAGTTTCCTACTCACTTAAACCTTCCTTCTCATCCCTTGAGATTTTTTTTTTTTTTTCTGGTTCTACCAGGCTTGTTGCATCACCAGTAGTGTGGTATCGTGTTATTGCTTCTTAACTAAAGTGACGCCAGTGGCTTTCACTAAATAGGAAGAGTGCTTTTCCTTATTAGAGTATGTGTTCAAAAGCACATGATATTGGATAATTTTAAAAAGACTAGCAAACAACAAAAGTGGATTACGGGTATCTGCCTTTGTATGTAACACACACAGCTGGGGAATGTGCTAGTGGTTTCTTTGACTACTTAAGGGCTATATTCAATATTTCCCAAGTAAAATAATTCAGAAACTTTGAATTGGCCGATCAGTATTTTAATTCCTGCCAATTCTTTTGTATTGCACACTGATGTGATACTTTGAACACAAAAATACAGGCGAGTATGCACGTACAGAGTCTGTCTGGCACGGTGAATCGGCCACAGGTGCAGATCTGCTTGTTTTTGCTGCATGGATGGTACATGAGGGTGAGTCAGGCAGGTCAAAATACATCCAAAATGTTTCGGTTGTATCTTGGAGGTCAGTACGGACAAGTCAAGTTGCAGTGACACACTGTACTTTGCTGTAAATGTTATCTAGTGTAGATCTGTTCAGAGTAGTTTTGCGAATGAATTGCTCAGTGGCTTTTGTAAAAGGGTTCCAGTGCGTCTTTGACAGAAGAGGAATTAATCATGTGAGGGAAAGTGTGGAAGCTAGGAAAACTGGAAGAGAAGGGTAGGCAGAGAAGGCTGGAGGGGAGGAGGGTTTTGGGCAGACCTTCCAAGTCCCTGAGGGAGAAAAGGCTGCTTGCTGACTTACACTGTTCTCCTGACTTGTCAGAGGAGTTCTTTCCCTCTAATTTCTTTAGCCCTCTTCTGCCCTCCAGCTGTTTGTGTAAAGTGCAGTGAGGAAAGACTCCTCGGCTGGCTTTGCGCTGAGGGAGGAGGAGGGACTTCTGATCGCCCTGAGCAAGGAGCAAGCTGTGCAAGGGGGGACGATGCTAGTTGTGAAAACAGCTCTTGGGAGGAGAGCAGGTGACCTGCTCCATCCTTCCTTCCAAGAGAGGGATGGCAGGTTTGGTAGTTGGGGCAGTGAGAGAGGAAAATGGAGTTGGCATTGGGGCAGTGTTGCACCTGCTGTAAGGTGAGTACCAAGTGGTGAAGTGTGTTTCAGAAGGCAGGTCTGTGTACGTGTCAGTACCTGCCTGCCTTTTTATTTCACAGAGGATGGCTGTGGTCTTGTTAGTTGCTGTTGTGGTTTTTACAAATGACTTGTGAAGTTGGACTCTGGTAGTCTCAGTCCCGTCCTGTCCCCCGTCCGTCCGTCCCCCGCCCCGAATAGTTTTGAAGACTCATAAGATATTTTTTAGCTGGCAAACATACTGAAAATAGAAATGCAGGTAAAGCTTGCACTCTGCAACTACGCTTGTATATGCTGAACACAATTGCGTCGTTATTAGGTGTCAGCTGGATTTCCCAAGCCTGTGTGTGACAGAGGGAGAAGAGATGTACCTCCATACAGAATGTGTTATAGGTGGTGGTATTCTGTGTGAAGAAAACTTGAATACCTGCAGATCTAATGATGTAGCTTTGTATGTTTTTAAGGTGTGTCTTTGGACTAATAAGGTCCTCATAGCTGAAGTGCATCCTGCAGTATCTGAGATGCCAGTGCTCGATCTCTGCAGGAGCTTGGGAAAGTTTCTCTTCTGACAACTGTGTTGCACCTCTTTGACAAGGGGAGAACTCTAGCAGAATGGTTGCTTTGAAGATTACCTGAGTTGAGGACTATGCAGAAGAGTCCAGCTTTTCAAAACAGGCTGCTGCTTTTCTTTACTGTGATCTCAGCAGAATCTTTTGATTTTTACTTGGGACTTAAGGGTCAACATAAATCACTTTGTTACGTGAAAATGATGCAATATCAAATCTAGGTCTTCTATGACTCGCTCTGGTTTCTTAAATGCTTCCAGCTTTGCAACTGTTTCTGACTTCTGCTTGCATATAAGTCTCTTGGCATGTATGGAAAAGGTGATATTAATTCTGCTGTGGAGAGGAGGTTTCACAGGCTTGATTTTGCAAGATTGTGTCCTCTAATCAAAAGGAAAAGGCATATTAGAATATGGTGAATTTTCTTTTTCCTTAAGGGGAGTTAATCTTATCTTACTGTGTTCAGCTGTATATCCATATATCTCTAGCTCTCACATGTTTCAGCTTGAACCCCCTATTTCGCTGTGCTTAACTGTGTTTAGATGTTTCGTCAGATGCTGCGCTGGTCCTGACAGTATTACTGAGAGCTGGAGTCTTGCCTGTGTGGGAAGCATTATGGGGTTTTGACACTATTAGCTTTTTCCAGGTCTTTCCATTTTTCAGGGAATACTGAAAAAATTCTAGGTAACTGAGAAAACTAGTGCTGAAAACCTCAGACTTGTTACTGAAAATAAGCTGTCTTCAGCCATGTTGCCTCAGTCCCTCACTTACCTGTCTGATGAAGCCAGCGGGATCTAGCCATCGGGTAGCTTGAGGGAAAGGTGAGGAGGGAGACTCGGCTGTGTGGGAAGAATGTGTGCTGTTTCAGTAGGTGGCAGTCCTTCTCCGAGTCAGTCCAGGGCCAGTGGTGAGCCTGGTGTCTGGAGGGAGGCAGGGAGAGAGGAAAAAAAGAAGGAACAAAAAGTCTTTCTGTCAGTGCCATCTTGCGGGCCAGGCACAAATACGGGAGCCTGAGGGCTGGTGGCTCAGAAAGAAGAGGGGTGTCCCTTTCGGTGCGGGCGGTCTGCCTGCGTGGTGGCCTGGGGTGGCTCTGCCCTGCCAGCAGCCTTTGCTGGGGCAGTGGGGATGCCTGTCTGGGCAGCCCAGCAGCCCTCGCCTGCCCGGTGGGTTAGCATGGAGAACTGCAGCGTCCCTGGGAGAAGCCAGTGGGCTGGTGTTGCCCTGTTCTTTGGGGCCAGCGGGGAGGGGGGTGAGGTGTTCCTGGACTACCCTGTGCTTTCTGAAGGGCTGGGATTAGAGGTTCATATTAAGCAGATGAAATTCTGATTAATCCTTTTTTTCCCCTAAACTTCAGCTGAAGTCAGAAAGCTGCTTCTGCTTTTTCGGTGCTTTTGTGTTTTTTGCACAGCGTAGAGTGTTGCTCTGTTTCATCATCCAGTTGGCTGCGCTTCTTTGAATGAAGTAGAGTATTTAGAAACTATTAAGTAGCACTTGCTTTTGAGTCCAATTTAGAAACAAAACATTAAAAACTGAGCCAATCCCCTGCTCGGATACAAATCCTTAATGCTACTTTCTTCAGCAGCCCTATGAAAGGTAGGTTGCAACCGCCTTAGGCGGTGAAACAATAAAGGAAAAAAAGGGGGGGACACCCAACAACAAATAGGTACCATTACTAGCTGGTGTACTTCCTGTTTGTGAAGAACACCTTCACAGATCCTCTCCTGGTAGTGCTGAGTGATTTTTAAGATGGATCTATAGATATATTTAATTTTTATTCACCTGCCCCCCACTCTCTTATTTTCTGCCTCCTACCCCTGACTTGTTTTCCTTAAGGAGGAGGGTGTAAGAGTGGTTACTGAGAACGTGGTGATGACGTGCTTAATATTTTTTTCCCCAGGTACATACTTGTGAAATATCTTGCAAAATTCCTGCCTGCTCAAGTCTTCTCCCCATGTCGTCTGCCACTTGCTTTACAAGAACTCCTATTCTGTTTTGCCTGATGGTTTTAGGGGATTATTAGATGGAAGTGCAAGCAAAAGCAGTAACTCTTGTTCTCTTAGGCTGGTACGGCTGAAAAAGAAACCATTGCCCTAGCTTTAATTAAATTATCCCTTTTTTCCCCTCTTCTCCCATCTCTCCAAAAAGGAGCCTTAACTGGTTTGATTCCTTCATGCAGATCACTTACCATGGAAGGGGCAGGGGGGGAGGGTGTGAGGGGCATTTTTCTTTTAATGCTATTTGCAGTGTTGGAACAAATTAAATAGTCCTCAATTTTTAGAGTGACTTAAGTGTGCTGAGACTTACCTAAATAGGACTCTGGTCTCAGTGCTGAAAGCATTAACACTCTTCTTGGGTTTTATTACATAAAGTTCTGAAAAAATTTAAGAGGTAGGGACTGGGTAGGGTTTGAGTGCTAGTTAAAATGCCTTCCCCTTGCCCACCTTGCTGGCAGTGGCTGAGCACAGCGGAGCAGGGCTTCCAGGGGTGTTGGGCTGCTTCGTGCATAGCTGTGGGCTAGGCAGCTTCCTCTGATGCTGGGAAAATGAAATAGATTTCAAATAGCACAAAAATATTTGATGGTGGGTTTATTGGTGGTTCAATGTGGTGTTAACTGGTGGTGAATTTATGTGTAATGAACGGGGCCAGTTTAACTGGTCCCTGCGGCAGAAAGAGGAGGTCTGCTCCCACCTTTGCTCTGCCCTCCCTGCTGTGGCCATTTTGTCTTGTGCTTGTTCTCACATGTGCCAGCTGGCTGAGCAAATCCACAAACATCCAATCTCTTCCCTTCCAACCTGCTCAAAAGAAGAGAAAGGGAAGGGGAAAAACCCACTCCACCACCACCAACAGAAAATTCTGTTTCCCCCTAGCCCACTGCTCATGGGATGGTGAGCTAGGCTGCCTCAGTGTGGGGTTTGAGTGCCAAGGCTGGTGCAAGGGAGGAGTTAGGGACACCTGTTAGGAGCAGGACTGCATATTTCCGCAGATATCTGGATGGAATTTGAAATTCTGCCCCATTTTTCGAAGAGAAGACATTATTTTTGAGAGTCCCATTGACTGGCAATTGCTCAATCATCTGCCTGTGTGAGTGGGTGGTTTGGTTGGTGGGGGTGGGAGGCAGCATTAGGCTGTGGCAGCACACTGGTTTAGATGTGTGAGCTGCTGTGGAAACACCCCTAGCCAGGCATCCACCAGTTCCGTGACTGACTTTCCTTACAGCTCTGGCAGTAAGCATGTACTGCTTGAGTATTATTTTTACTCATCTGATTGAGTTTATGCTGTGTTTCATGTTTATTTCTAATGAAATGTGAGCAGAAACACGCCTTGCTTTATTTTTAGATGAAATGCCAGATTCCTAATGAACTGTGCATTGCTTCCCTGCCAGTCTCTGGTGGGTTAGATTTTTTTTTTTTTTTCTTCCAGTGTAACTGACCCCCTGAACTGGATCAGAGTGGATGAGTTGAGTGACTGTGGCACAAAGGACACGGCAGAGAAGGGAGGGGACTGGGACCTCCTCTTTTGACAGCAGCAACCCAACCTAAAATAAATAGACCTTTACTTACTCTTCAGCCGGATCAGTCTATTCTTCAAAGGTTTTGAGTTCATTCAGTCAGTACAAAGCAAAGAGACTGGAAGAGGGAGTGGAATTTATCACACCCCACATCCCCCACTTGTTCGCTTAATTAATGAATAAAAATGAGGTTTAAGAAAAAGACAGTTCCTAATTCTAAAGTCTGTTAGCAGAAAGTGCCTAGAAGCAGTTTGTTTTAAATCAGTGGGCACAAATACTTCTTCCTATTTGTTAAATTAACTGATTTTTCCATGCAAAATGTGTTGAAACATTTTTTTTCTTACATGTTCTGTGTGTTTACTAGCTACGTAGAGTGCCTTCCAAATGTATGTTTTAAGTGATTACCATGTTTTGTCTAAAAGCAGCCTCAGTGCAAAAATCATGACATAGTTCTTTTTTTGTCACTTGATCAAATTCTTTGTTCTCATCTATGTTAAAGCACTTAAGTGTGTGGAGATAGGGTAATCTCCTACTTTTTCTTTCTGAAGATTGATACCCAATGTTTAGGAAAGTGCTTGAACTACAAATACGGAACAGGATGTTAATCTATACTAATTAATCATTATTCGAATAGGCCATTTATATCCATCCACCCTGAGCAGCCTAAATTACAAGAAAATGCATTTTCACGCCCTTTGCCTTAGGCTAATTCTTCACCCTGGTGTCACATGAACATTTTGCAAAAGATAACTTTCATGGATAAATACAGCTAAAGTATTTTCTGTACTTGGCAGTGAAACTGAAAGAGCAATTCTTCATTGTTAAGATACAAAGTTGTTGTAATTAGCTGACTTTGATATTGTAAACTACTGATAGTTAAATTGACTGCATCTAGGTATTATTTATGACCTAAGTTAATTAGTTGGCTTGGAGGGCTCTACAGTTTCGAAGATGCCTGTCAGCTTGCTGATTTCTTTCCTGCCTGTACTTGCTTATTAAGATGGCTTATCTCTTAATTTTTTGTTAATACTGCTTGCTGGAAGTATCTCATTTTCAAATGTCAGTGTATCATTCAGAATTAAGTGAATGATTGTAATTTTATTTATAGCTGTTGTCAGCAAATGCAGAAGAAAATGTAAATGTGCCTTTATAGAGCAGTCCAAAAGTTTCAGATTTCGGGAAAGTATTCTTTGAGATAGAAATGAGAGAATATTGTAAAGTGAAATGCTGTGGTCTGTTTTTCCTAATTGACACATTCAAGAGTGTGTAATTTGGGATTGTTTTGCACAAATGTAAATAAATCAGTTTTTGTATTAGTTTAAGTTAAAAGTAGGTAAGTGGGATACTTATCTTTGTCTGTATTGTAAAAGCATTTCAGGAGCAGAACAGTCACGGACTAATTTCAGCGCACCATGCTGAAATTCCTGAAATCCATTTTTGTTGTGGATGCTACTAAGACTTTGACCAAAGAAAATTGTTATGCTAAACCCAAAAAACTTTATCTGGCCACATCTGTGTGTGCATTGTGGTAATAGGTAATTGCTCAGTTTTCTGTAGGAACCTTGCCTGGTTTCAGCTGGAAGGCTGTTCAGTGCTCTTTGTTCATTGGGGTGGTCTCAGACTTCTTGGATACGATTTAAGTCATAGTTTGGAGGCAGAGTTAGTAGCTTCTGCATGGGCATTCTGTGGTGCTTTCCACATTAGTGTCAGATATTTCCAAACTACTTTTGTTTTGATTTTAAGACTGTTTATGAAGGAGTAGTATGATCCCCGTTTCACAGTGCTTGAGCTGCAGGCTGGCTTGACCCAGCTCCCGGGGACCTCAGTTGCAGCCGTGAGTGCCGAACATGCCGCAGAGCAGACTGGAGCCAGCCTGTGGTCCTAGGGAAGCTTAAACCCATTGCAGCAGCCCAGCGGCAGCAGCGACTTCTGCTATCGCTTGCACGTTCCTTGCTCTTCCCACTTCTAGCACGGGGGCTTGGCAGACTCTGAGGTGAGGTGGTGCAGGGAGGTGGGTTGGTAGAAGTGACCCTGCTAAACTGCTCTCTTTCCCACTGAATTGACACCGTGGGAGGGGGTGTCAGGAGGGAACTGGGGCTGGCACAAAGTGGGGGGATAGTTGCAGTGCTGCCTCACATTCATTTAAACTCTTGTTTAACTCAAAGCCTTGGTTTCTGAGCAGCTGGGGAGACAAGCAACAGATCAACTCAAATGAAATGACTTTTTTGGTAGTGATGTAGCAATGTTGTGGCAGATAGAATTAATTTCTCTGCTGTAGCTGTCAGCTGGCTTCACTGTGAGACACGCAATTTGCTGGCTTCTTACCATGCCTTCTACTATGTGCAGTAAATGACATGGGCATCTAAAGGAATAGATTTTGTGAGCTTCTGGCTCAGTGGGAATACTAGTTTAGCACTGCCCACTACTGCAACAGCCACCTTGTTTTTCAAACTCAGTTCATTTTGGAACTATATTCCAAACTGAGACCCATTTTTCTGAAGTTGCTTTTAATCCAGGTAAGTGAAATTATTTGCTTGAGTAATTTATAGAATGTGGCAGGTAGGAGGATGTCTTGGATGGGAGAAATCTGGCGCCTGGGAAAATGCCCTTACAGGCAAATCCTTTTTTGAGGTTTCCTGATGGATCCTTTGACCAGCTTGTCCTATGTACTGAATGGGGACAGAGATGTTGAAGAAAATGATAATAGTTTATTATTGTACAGTGAATATGCAGATCATGTGTAGGTGATCCTAGATTAAAAAAAAAAAAAAGGGAGGGGGAGTGGGGTGGGGGGAAGCTCCCTGTGGCAGCATGCTGATGTGCTGGAGCAGAACTGCCATATCTCCTGCTCATCCTCCGCACCTGAACTGTCAGCTTATCTGCTAGTGGTGTTAAGCACATTTCTTTGTGCCAAGGGAAGAGATGGGCACGTTCTCAACTGCTGCATTTTCTAAGTATTTGTTGATAGCAGAGGGATGACATGACTTGGCTTCTATACCAAGCTCTTGACAACTGTTTCTATTTCTCCTCTCCCATTCTCCCTTTCTTGTTGGCTTTGTTTTTCCACTTGGGTTTTGAGTCCTGATCTTCCTTTCTGCACAAAGTGTTTTGTCTTGCTGTTTTCTCTCTCCTGTCATTCCCAGCTGTCTAACCCTGATTTCTGAGGTTTCTGAGACAAGTAAGTAAGTCAGTGCCGTCTTTGGTCAAAGATAAAAGTATTTTTCTGTCTGTTCCTGCTGCTTACAAATATGGTCCTTGTCAGGCCCCTGAAACATCAGAGAACTACCCCAGCAAAAAACTGGATTGCCTTAGTCTTCAGCTGATGCAGTGTATTAGGGTGAAGGGGGTGATGGGCTCAAAAACTAGTGGGAAAGGGAGGGTGCAACTTTGTAGCTGTGAGTGTGGTTAAGGAGGAGTGGGATTTCCAAAGGCTGCAGTTCTCTAACACTATTCTTCCCTTCCCTTGCTTGCAGCTGTGTCTCCCAGACCACAGCTAAAGTTAATTGCGGAGGCTTCCTTTTAAAGTGAGTAACAGAAGCCTCTCTAGAGGATGACCTGTGGTGGGTGGGATGCATGTTCCTCTAGGGATACAAAAGGAGACAACATGGACATCTGAAAAGCAGTTTCCTAAAATTAGGTGAAACTCAGTCTTGGCAATGTCATTCTTCCACCCCTAGATCCTCAGTTCTGGATCTAGTTTTTGTTTCATGGTGTCCAAATTGGGCAGTTGCTTTCTCTTGGAGATTTCGACATTAGTGTCCCATGTGTGTTGAGGCTTCCAAGAAGTCTTCTAATCAGTGCTTTGCAAGTGGACTCCTCTGTGAATCTCAGACACGCTTAGGCTGTTCTAAGCATGGGTATAGACTAGTTTAAAGAAGAAATGCACAAAACAAAGCCAAAGAGTCTTAAGCTGGTCAAAAGTGGGTGGATTTTTTTTTTTTCCCCTAGGGGATGATTTCTGGTACCTTTTGGAAAGAAATTTTGATAGCAAGGGTAGAGAATGTTTTAAAAAAAAATCTGCTCCAAAGCAAAGGGATCTCAATTGTTGGATTCTGGCAAACATTGCTTTCTTGGTGTCATTTCTGGCAATGACAAGATAGGGGACTTCTGTACAAAATACTGATAATGATAAAGTGAAGCATGAAGCACGTGCATGGCATGAAAAATACAAGTCTGAATGATTGGAGTTTAGGAAAGCTTAAGAGAAAATAAAAGGTCTGATAATGGAAAGAGTTAGCGTTGACAGGGCTACCAGGTCCTGGTCCTGCAGACTACTGATTTGCAGTAAAGCCTGTCAGACTTCTACTAGTGTCTCTTGAAGAAGCTTAAACTGTTGGGGTGATGTTGTGCTACTGTGCTCAGCTCTTCAAATAGGGTCTTGGTGGTTTTACTTAGCTATGGAAGGTCCCAAGCCTGGACTGAATTCCACCTAATTGCTGCCTGTAATTGCTGTGAAGTTCGAGTCTGTTCTCAGTAGTAGTTAAGGCTCATCAAGGAGTGCCCTCACTGCCTACTGAATACTGATAGTTTCACTAGATAAAGTATACAAATGAAATAATTATATTTTCATGTCAGTGTCTACCCTCAAGTAACTGTGGCGATGCTTGAAGTGAGGTGGATTAAAGTTGTTTGAAATAATCCCAATTTTAATATTAAGATAACTTTTTCATCTTTGTACGTGTCTCTTGCTTCTGTAGTCTATAGAAGCTTTGTAGTCCTATAAGAGGAAACCTCAGGTGCCGTGAGTTAATGAAGGACATGAAATTCCCCTCACAACATGAAACTCTCTCCTCCTTTGTTTTCCTGCCTTTTAAAAACAGCCTCTCCAAGGGAATTAATGCAAGCAGACGCAGCCTGCCTTTTGAGGCAGTGAGCTGTGGCTTGTTTGACAGTCGGCA
This sequence comes from Podiceps cristatus, assembly GCA_000699545.1. Taxonomy (NCBI): domain Eukaryota; kingdom Metazoa; phylum Chordata; class Aves; order Podicipediformes; family Podicipedidae; genus Podiceps; species Podiceps cristatus. The sequence goes on along the minus strand of KL259854.1, from coordinate 28,221 downwards.
AACTTCTTGCTCAAGGAGCTTGCAGAGAGTGCAGCTGCTCACCTGTTCTCTTGGCTTGAAAGATTTGGACAGAATACCTTGGCCAATAGTTGGGGCGGCACGATCACGCTGGGGAGGAGGCAGTCTTGTGTTGGAAGCCACAACGGCTTTGCATAGGACTGTGTAGATTAAATTGTTCCAAAAACACAAGGAGTTTAGGGTGGTGAGTTGCCATGAAGCAGAACTTGCATTGCTTTGGTATGGTCCAAACATTACATCATGACCTTTATTTGTAGCATGTTGTAGTAACTCAATTTTAAAAGATGGTGTTAGAGGTTATGGTGTGAATGGCTGTCTGGAAGGAAGTGCTTTTATAGGTCATAAAAGGTACTGTGGAAGCTGCTCCTTGCTGCATGCTTTAAGAGCAATCTTCATAGCTGAATTTATTGTCTGGGTACCCTAAAGCTAATTATATTTCAGGGCACTAAATATGAGGAGTATGTACTGTACATGCATTGCTTTACTAGGTGTGTGGTATTGGGCACCATGCTAACCTTTGTACGATATAAGGCAGACTCTTCCAGAAGCCTGGCAAAGGCTTGCGTAAAATTTGGCTTGACAGACTGATTGTACAAAGTGTTTTCAGTCTGTTCTCAAATGAGAATTGCTTTCTAATAGTTGTTTTATGGGTCAGATTTGTCTAAAAACTGTGTTTGCTTTCAGAGCTATTGTTAGTTCTCAGAGGTTAAAAAGTGTATTCACTTTGAATTGTTTGCTAGGAGCTGTGATCTGTTGGAAAACTGATTTTGTCCTAATTTGCTGTTTGTTAGTTTTGCATTATGTTTCTTGCAGTGTATCTGAAAGAGTTTCTCCACTGTAGAAGACCTTTTTTTTTCTTTCCCAGAGTGCAAGTCACCTCCTTGATGTTGTCATCCAGAAAGATATTGTGCTTGCAGTACTGTCTTTTTGAGTATGGTGTTGGAGATTTTTAAGAAATTCCACTGTGTTGGAACCATGTCTTTTTTTTCTAAATGGTTTTGGAGCATCCTCTTAAAAATATTTGCAACCTGCTTCTAGAAAGACACATTTCACTCCATTATATTTTCTTTCATTTCTACCTGTTTGCAGCATCTGGTATGACTTATTTTTCATATGAGAGGAAACAGCAGGACTTTGGAAAGTAATTGGAGTTTTCAAACATTTGTTGATTGGGAAAGATGAGGATAAACCTTCCAGGACCTTCTAGGAGAGATTTGGATTAGCCAGAGATGCGTAAAATACAGTGCAGAAAATAGGAGCTGTCATCACTGTTTCAGATACAGGGAACAAATGCCGTACTCACACAGAAGCTCTTATGCTTCTGAACAGGTATCAGTATCTTTCTAGCAATTGTATTTTCTAAGAACAAAGTCTTGCTGTAATTGCTTTGTGTCGCGTTGCTCTGCATTGTTGCAGTCCTAATCTGGATTAAAAACTGCAGTTGACCCCCGCTCCAGGAGCAACCCTGCAGCGCACAAACAGCTCTCGGTGACAGCTTGGTGGCATCGGAGCACTGTTTCCCATTCTCGTGCAAGGGAGGAGCCTCTGCTTTTATTTGATCGGTTTAAGACACTATCTACACAAGGTTTTTAGATGCGTGATAGAGCGCGGTACCTGGTAACCTCTTATCTTTAGGTCGTAGGCTGTACTTCTGGGTGTGGTTAGATACACAGGAAAGCTTTGCCTCTTTAGCAGCTGAGCTGGGTATAAGTAGCCGTTATGTGTCTTTGCTTTAAAAAGCAAGGGAGATGAGAGGGCATCGCCTCGAGCATTGCTTGATGTGATGCCTACTTTTGCCATCTGCAGAGCACCTTGGTGGGTTTTTTTGTGTGTATTGAACTGAGGCTGGATCTTTATGATCACTGCCCTAGTTACTGCTTTTAATGCACCACCTCTTACTGTTCTGTTTCTTTTATTCAGTTTGGAACTTTATGCTGCATTGGCATCTTCTGTGTTAATATAGCAGTATATTTTGCAGACTGCTTCTCTTGTAGAAGTTCTTTACAGCGCAGTATGACTCTGGTAATAACAGGTTATCTATTCTGATCTCACGGCTAAAAGACTGAGGTCTTAAGACCGGTATCAGTCACATCAGCAACCTCAGCAGGAGTTTCACGTGGTTTTTTTGGGGGGTGTTGTAATGGAGATCATAATCTGAAAAGGGTTTATATGTGCTCTGACTTTGTCTTGTTTTGAGACTCAGGCTAAATGATAGGGTATTATAGCCATTTACATCTTTACAGTGATGTCTATGATGAATTGTGTTTCAAGGGTGCTGTAGCTCCATGTGATTGGGTTGGTATCCTTTCTTCTTGGCGGTATGCAAATGACAGTTTCATTTTTGAGTGCTTCCCTGTAGGGGTTTCAGTTATACTTGAAGCCTCATCCTTAACTTGAATGTGTCTGAAAAAATCACGAGCCTCCAGCAGAAGTCCCATTAGTATCAACTGTCTCAACTTTACAGTATCAACTGTGAAGACAGGTCAGTATAATAATCCATTACTTGTTCTTCTAGGCTGAGGCTGATTTTTGTGCCATTTAAATAGCGAAGACTAAGTGGAGAAAAAAGCCCCACGTTAATATACCACATGAAACTTTTATAGCAAAATGTCATCATGGCTGTTCTGTGCCATAACTTTAACATATTGGTATAGTGATAAATGTAACTGTTTCTTCTTGCTTGTCTCTTTTGTATGAACAAAAAAATATAGAATGAACAAAAATAGACTAGACTATTTCAGTTGGAAGGGACCTACAACAATCATCTAGTCCAACCGCCTGACCAATTCAGGGCTGACCAAAGTTGTTCAAGGCATTGTTAAGGGCGTTGTCCAAATGCCCCTTAAACACTGACAGGCTCGGAGCCCCAACCAGCTCTCTAGGAAGCCTGTTCCAGTGTCCGACCACCCTCTCGGTAAAGAAAAGCTTCCTCATGTCCAGTTTAAACCTGCCCGGCGCAGCTTTGAGCCATTCCCACATGTCCTATCACGGGGTGCTGGGGAGAGGAGCTCAGCACCTCCCTCTCCACTTCCCCTCCTCAGGCAGCTGCAGAGAGCCATGAGGTCGCCCCTCAGCCTCCTTCTCTCCAAAGGAGACCAGCCCCAAGTCCTTAGCTGCTCCTCATGGGACGTGCCTTCCAGCCCTTCATCAGCTTTGTTCCCCTCCTCTGGATGCATTCAAGGACCTTCATGTCCTTCTTGAATTGTGGGGCCTAGAACCACACACAGTACTTAAGGTGAGGTTGCTAAATACAGTGGGATAATCACCTCCCTTGACCGGCTGGTTTTGCTGTGTTTGATGCTCCCCCGGATGCAGTTTTCCCCTTTGGCTGCCAGGGCACCCTGCTGACTCCTGTTGAGCCTGCTGCTGACCAGCACCCCCACTCCTTCCTATCATTTAAACCTAGACATAATTCCTAGCTAATTTTGAAGTGGTGCAAAATTCAGGTCACTGTTTAAGTGGTGCATTTAGCGATACTAGCATTACCGTGTTTGCATCTCTTAATGGTGAATGTAGCCTGTTGCATGTTATCTGCTGTAGCTGTGGGCTGCCTTGTGAAGAGAAACCCCTATAATCCCTGGTCTCAGACACAGTCCTGCCACTTCTCTGGTGTCAGAGCTACAGACTGTGCTGTTGCAGAGTGAGTTACTTCAGTGAGCTGATCTTACGAAAAACTAAGGCTGAATAGCTTTCTGTAGCTGAACTGACTCACCCCTCGATTACCCTGTGGCCAGATCCCATGCTGGGGAGGTGTGTGAGTTACATCTGTGGGAGGTGTGGAGTCAGCATTGCCCCTTTAGGTAACAGAGTGCAGCTGCACTAACCTGGGTAAAATATTTTCTCAAATTTTTGGCAGGCGTTTTGTCATGATAATATTTCTGCATCTTCCAATATGACTATTACATTGCTTAACTTGGCTTTTAAACCTTGTATTAGTTGTAAAACGAAGCCTACTGCATGGCTTTGAGAATTTGGGGAATAAAGGCTGGTTATTGTTGCTCAAGCATTGTTTTACTGAGGGGTTTTCTGCAGTGACTGTTAGCATAACTTTTTTTTTTTTTTTTTTTTTGCCTAACTTGGCTTTGGAGATTAAAAGTGTAGGCCTAATTCTACTGTCTTTAATGACCTAAGGATGACTATACAAGGTCAGATCAGAGGTCTGTTTACCTTGTTATCCTGTGAGGTAAGGGTCTGTAGTAAGTCCCCACAAGAAAAGGTGTTAAAAAACTAAAACCAAACCCAAAACAAACCAACCAACCCCAAAAATAACCAAACAAAAAAAAACCTCCAAACCAACAAAAAACCCCCCAAATCCAAACTTGTTAAGTTAAATCATCCCAGCTTCTGACAGTCCATGGCTGAAGAGCTTCTTGAGGAGTAAAGGATGGTATCTGTATCACTGTGTTTAACAGCTCAATGGACCTCCTTCTATGGCTGCTTTTTTTTTTTTAATAGCTTTTGAAAGCTATTTTGAGCTTTTTTACCTTCACAGCATCCTATGGCAATAAGTTCCATGATTAAATCGGGCATTTTATGAGAACTTCCTTTTGTTTGTTCAGCTGCTGCAGCTGGTGGCAGTGGGTGACTTTGTTCTTATGTTATGGATCTCTGTGCTATATGTGACTTCATACAGCACTAGTATACTTTGCTACATCCCGTAGTCTCTTTCCAACATGAACACTTCTAGTTTATTTACTCTTTCCTTGTATGAAAACCACTGCATTAATTTAGTTGGTTTAAAATGCATACATCTCTGTACCCTTTCTGTTTTATACTATTGTGGTGAACCAGAGCTGTATTTAACTTAGAGATAACTGGAAATAATAAAAACCATCTGTTTGTTGCCTGTCTCTTCTAATTTTCCAGTGTTTTTTCTCTTGGACTTCATGACTTGTCTGATTCTTGATCTGAAGTTGTTAGCTGACTGTCTTTTACTTGTCAGTGGGAATAGCTAATTTAGGACTCTTTTTTGTGCAAGTATAATGATCAGGTTTGTTTTTTTAATTATTTTGACTGAGGGTAGTTTTTGCATTTGTTAGCAGTGGATTTCACCTGCTGCTTTAACACTTGATCATCCACAATGTCATATGATGGCTGTTTGCTTTGAGTTCAAGTTTTGAATACCTTGAATAATTTTGTGTCCTCAACAAAGAAACTTTTGTGACATTGCATGTACATTGAGTTTTGCTATGAAGGGAGTATCAAAAGCATCTCATAGGGATCTGACATCTGACTTAGGACCCGCACTACTCAACACAATCATTTGTATACAGCTGTTGTTTCTTACTTCTTGAGCACTTCTGAATCTTCAAGAGGAGTCTCCTAGCTTATATTACCTTTGTTTCAAACAAAACCAGCCCTTGATGAGGTATCTTTTCAAAGGATATTCAGATATGATGTGTTAACTGGACTACCCTATGTTTATGGCTAATGGCTTCAAGGAGTGTAGATGCATTTTTTTGAAAGATTACTTCCTTCTATCAAAGTAATGTTAATTCTTTATGTCCATATTTATGCAAACCCAAGCCATTTTGTTCTTTATTATAGCTGTTTTCAATTTACCAGGCTTAAGCGTTTGTTTTACTGCTCTGGATCTCTTCCCTTCTTGTCTTCCTTGATCTTTAAAGGCTTTGTTCGTGTTTACTGCCTTCCATTCCTCTGCTACTGAGGCTGTGCCGAGTACTTTGTTGCACGCTATAGTTAAAATTTCAATTTAGTATGAGTTCTTTGAACTGACAGGTATCATGTAGTCCTGGCAAATCACAAAGATACTGTGCTTGGTCCCTCTCTCTGACTATTCTGTGAGTTGTAGCATCGAGATGAATTATATTATTAGCAATGCCCTGGAGAAATGCTGTATTTAAAGGAAATGGAATTGTTTGCCATTTCAAGACTTAACAGAAGTTGTTACAAGAAAAGGAAGGAATGGAGCCCTGTGAGCTGCAGATAAATGTATTGAATCTCTTGTTGACAGAACAGATGAGTATCTGAGGTCCATAGGATCTCAGTAATGGGTGGCACGGAGAAGGTAGGAAGGTAGTTTTCTGTTTCTACTTGCTCAGGAGCTAAGGGCTACTCAAGAAAAGCAAGCAATTGGCAAGGTTATAACAAATGTAAGGAAGTGATTGGTCATACTGTAACTGAGCTGTTCAAGTAATTTCTGTGGGTCTTGGTAGAAGTTGAAATTACATGGATTATAGAAGTGACTAGTGAACTCTAAAAAATCCATTTAAGGCTTTTAAATGTAGATCGTCTCTGAGACACAGACTGTTGGAAGAATATCTTGTATTACTATGTAATATTTGCCTTTCTATATTCTTCCTTATTGGCAACTCTTAAATGCAGGTTTTGGTATAGTAAGAGCTACTACTCAAAAAAGGGACTTTTTTTTTTTTTTTTTTTTTTTTTTCCTTAAGTGCTTGTCCTGATTCCACTGATGGCATCCCTAGGTGCTGCTTGGAGTAGTATATGGCCCTCTGCTAGAAATTCTTGTTTTCAAGAGGAGCAGCTTTAACTCCGGGGTTCTGCTGCATGAACAGCAGTTACATTAGCAAAAGAGTTCACACTGAAACAATCTTTGCCAGTCACTGAATTGCTTTAACTTGTAAAAACACATGGTAGCATACCTAAGTCTTCATTAGAAGATACCAAGCTCCGGTGCTTGTGGACAGACACATTCCTGACCTTATGGGGCATCATCTATCACAGACATGGACTCCTCAGCATTGTCTGGTTGCATGGAGGAGGTAGGAATAGGGTATCTCCCTATGGGTACTATTGATCAAATGGTGGCTGAACGTTGTTCTGTTCCACTGTCCGTAGTGTCTGCTATGGCAACCCAGGACCTGCCTTCTGGATCAGGATGCCAGATCAGGGCCCAGGCAGTGCTGGTGAGGTAGTGTGTTGCAAATGAGAGGTTGTTTTAGGAGTCTGTTTTGAGAAGGCTGGAGTGTGAGCAGTTGTTTTGGAGAGGGCATTGAAGTTGTGGCGTTTGCAATGGGGAAGGTGATGGCATGAGGCTAGAAGAATCCTGGACCATGGATATAAGAATATTTAGGAGAAAATGAGGAACTGATATAGACTGGACCTGGCTGCTCGTACTAATACCTCTAGCTGCCCTTGCCAGGTTGGCTACCCAAGCTGGTCATACAGCCTATCAGCTGATGAATAAGAACTATAAAATTCTTGCAATAACTATTTGCTTGGAAAAGTTATGTTTATTTCTTTCAGATTGTGTCCCCAGCCATTACTGTGAATAAGTAGAATTGGTGTAGATTTCATTTTTGTTCTTGCTTGTAATTTGCTAGCAGCCATCTTTTATTAATATTTGGAATGTGGAGATTTTTATAGATATTCCCATAAATTGTAAGTTTGACTTTCTTACAGAAACTTATTGCTGAACATCAGCATGATGCCAGATGATTAGGGTAAGGCTGGATTGTAGTTAAGTTGCGTGGGGTTTTTCTTTCCCTCCCTGTTGGAATATATCTGAACAACTGTGATGTTTCCTAGCACCTCAAGTGAGTCTTTTTCTCTTGACAGACAAGATGTTTTTCTCCCATGCCTTGGCGCAGGTGCTAATCTTGTCCAGTACTGAACTGGTTTAGCTTGTGAAACTTGCAGCAAACTTCCCACTTCTTGCTGGAATAATTTTCTGCTGGTTCAGCTGCTAGAACTGGATTGCTGCAGGGGTTTAATGACCCCTGAGCGAAAGGAGAGTTGAGGTGATGTGGGAGATCTCCCTCCTGAAAGCTTGTCCTGATCTGTGGG
>KL259854.1:588-20402 GCA_000699545.1 Podiceps cristatus | reverse complement strand
AATGGTTTTCCTAGAGCCATGCCATGTGTCTTGCCCAGGTGACTGCTTCACCCTTCCTAGGGATGACTTGGCTGCTGGTCTGGCCGCTGCTGAATGCCCTCAAGTTACAGGCTGTTGCATTAAATTGGCTTCTGTTTTTGGTTTTGCTCACCTGAAGATGCTGAGCTCTCCGTCTGTCCTGCTGCTGCTGCTTAGGCAGCTCCACCAGCCCTGCAACTGGTCACCAAAGCAGGTGGGGGTGAGGCTCATGGTTGCTTCCTGGGTAAAGTCCTGTGCTTGCTCTTTCAAAATGGCATTTAGAAATGGTGGAGGATCCTGGATCCTGTTATTGCAGGTGCCTGGGAGAGAGAGAGAGAGATCAAGCCCGAGGCTCCTTTTTTAACAGTATTTGTACTGGCTGAAATCAAAATGGTAAGCTATGAATTGAAAATGGTTCGCTTGGGAGGAGCCCAGGGGGTGTACATGCAGCTTTTTTCTCTTCAGTGAATTTTAAAAATGGTAATATTGAAATGAATTCACTCTGATCTAATTGGAACCTGAAATCTTGGTTTTGGGGGCTTGTTAGTTTCTAACTATTTTGGAATTACTTTTTCCAGTTGGTGATTCTAAATGAAAGCTTCTACAGGCTGTGTGGAAATTCAGTATGCCTTTATTCTTATTTTTTTGGCACATTCCACAGTATATTTAGAAGGCAATTGAGATTTCTGATAAATCTTCTTAGCAGAGGGTGTAATGCTCCTTTTTTTTTTGTTTTTTTTCTTTCTTGCATTTCTAAATTATCTTTTGCCTTCTCACACTTTTTTCCACGCATGTATTCATGCTTAGCCAAATTTTGACCTATGTCAGAAATCTCAAAACATCAATTCCCCTTCAGTCTTTCTCTTCCATCTTACTAATACATATTTAATGCTACAAGCATTTTCCTGTTTCTTCTGTTAAAAAGCTTATTTTAAAAAAGTGTGCGCACATGCAGTAAAATGAGACTGCTAGGCATGGTGATAAGCAGTAACTGAAATAGTTTTTGAGGTCAGTGGGGCTGTTTGGTGGCTCGTGCTTTGTCTGTAGTTCGTTCTCCATCGATGCTGAATCTGTGCATCATCTGATCGCTTGGCTGTATACATTTGTTCCAGATGAAACGTGAGCATGTGATAGCATTTAAGTTGTGGTTAGAGCACGTGGTAGTGTAGTAAAACAGCCAGCAGGCTATTTTAAGACGGCAGATGATAACCTCATATAGTACAAAATCTTTTGCAGTTAAGATGACTTCTTCCCCCCCCCCAGCTCTTGTTCTCTGACATGCTCTGGGTGTGTCTGTATCTGAACACTACTGTTTTAAACCAAAAAGTTTGTCTCGGCAATCTTTCTTACGTGCCTATGATACTTTGATTTGATGTAGTGACTTAAACTGGTATTTAGCTACTGTTTTCCTGTTTTGCAAATGGAGACCTGAATTGCAGGTAATACTACCTACCTATTTTGGACCCAGAGGCTGCGGGTTTTTTTACTTCCAATTTTTTCACGATATGAATTAAGCTTTTTGCTTCATTATGTAGGCCTCTTCTCACTCCATACAGCATGGCTTCTGAAACTAAGCTGATACTTCAGAAATTAGTTGAGAAATGTTGGCAGAACATGGATCTAGACAGAAGGCATCTGAAATCAGTTATGACAAGCCGTCCTTCCTGTGTTTTTAGGTAAGAGTATGGAGATATTCACAGTTTAGCTGATGTATATTTCTTTGTTTTAGAAAATAAATCTAAAATTCAAGTATTCCAAAAGGAGACATCTCCCTTCCCAGCGTTTGAAACCTACTTGCAAATTTTCTGAATGTATTAACTTCGTCTTCCTTAGAACTGTCTTATTCTGAGCCTTAAAAATTTCTGTGTGTCACTACTGAGTTCAGCCATTTGCAAATAGCGGTTTGCACGGAGATGTTTTGGTTCTGAATGTTTATGTTCAGGATCTGCTTTCAGACTCTGGCCAGGCCCGTTGGACAGCCTGTTTAGGTAGTTTTAAGTGACTCACATTATTGCTGTCCTGTCATTTTGATTTCTGCTGTGACTGACTGATCTGCTTGAGGTCAATCTTCATTTTCAGTGTTTTTGATAATTTTCAGTTAGCATGAAGTGTTGGTCCAGTGTTTGTGCAGAGCTATGTTTTGCATTGTTCTTTCATTAAGGCTTTTCTAACTTCTTTTTAACTTCTGGGGTGGGGAGTAAAGTCAGGAAGAAATTGTAGGTGTATGAAAATAACAGAGCCATAATGTATGTTTATACTTTAAGACAGGAAACAGTTTGTAGATTCCATTACAGTAACTTTGCTTGCAAGTGTGACATCTGTAAACTATGGAGTAGAAGGTGGATATCTGCCTGTGAACTTTACCTAGTGCTTCAGGCCATGATAGACATCCTCTAAACTGGAAGTCAAGAAGGCTTCTGTTCTCCATGCTGCTCCATCATGCCAGTGTTGAATGGGATTGGTAGAAGGATAGCTGCCCAGCAGGGTCTGAAGTAGCAGAAGCTGTGGGATGAAGGGGTAGCTTCCCAAAGTCATGATTTATTACTGTCATTTAAAAAAAAGAAAAAGTGACCAGCCACTCCTGTGACTTGCAGTTGTTCATGTCTAACAGGGATCGTAGTCTGGTGAAGATGACCAGACATTGTGTGAATTTAGAAGACCAAAATCTGTGATTTTTTTATTCATTTATTTATTTATTTATTTGTAATTGCAAGTTACTGACAAACCAATTCAAACTGATTATCAGCATCTGTCTCAGAAGGGCCTAAAAAACTGACTTCACAGGCTTTCTCCTGCTACGTTGATCTTTGATGAACTATTCATCCAAGAAGAAACTGTTTTCATTAAGTATAAGCATCTACTCTCAGAATCGGAGGCACGGTCCTGGGGCAGATGTTAGTGTTGTTCTTGGGGGGGGGTGGGGGAGCAGGACCTAGAAGCTGCTTTCCTCCTCTGCACCTCTTTCTCTTTGGAAAGTCTATTAGTTCTGTGGGGTTTGCTGTTGTTTGCTTTTGTTTCTAAAATTTTGGCCAGCCTTTTTATTAGCTGTGGCACTGTATCCAATCCCTGTGGCAGTTTTGGCTTCTAGTCCACTCACACCCTTTAGTGCTGAATAAGTTTGTCATCTGTGGTGTCTAAAAGAAACACTATGAAAGCAGGAGCCTTCTGTTTTAGCAAAAGGTTACTGACACATTGCAATTTGTTTTTGTAATACCTGTGCTGATAAGTACTGCAGAAGTATATGTATTTTTTCATTACAGGATCAGATGGCACAGTCACTTTCAGGAAGCAAAATATTTTTTGACACTCTGAGAAACTTTGTGTTTTACTGTGAGGCAGTTCTGTCAGTGCAGAGACTTGAGCTTTGACCTCTGGAGCATTGCTAGGGTAGACAGTTGGCTTCGCGCACAGAAGATTAAGTAGAGTCCATCAGCAAATTTAGGAAATTAATGTAACTTGTAGTTAACTGAGCACCTAGTCTTGGTTGTCCAAATGTACTGTTGTTCTCTACAGCAGGCCTTCATCTAAGCACGTGGGCGTTGTACTTCAAGCCGAGTAAAGTGCTTCGGTCTAATTTTTACTCCTCATTCAGATGACTTTTGGTTCTTTCATTCTTAGGAATTAGACCATTGGGAGAAGGATAAGGCGGACTTTTCAGTTCTTATTTTTAGAAAGAAAAACTTGTTATAATTCAGTAGGATGTCCTTCGGCTTTCTTTTGTGGTTTTCCCTGGAACATACGATTAACCATGACCTTGTTTCTCAGATGTACTGGCAGTCTGTGATGGCTTGTGCACTTATTAGCCAAAAATTAATTTTTACCATTTTTTTATCACTGAGTGCTTACTCTGCTTCATAGCAGAGCTGTCTGTACTTATTTCCAAGTGTGTACTTTGTGGGGTCTTTCTGTCCTGTGTGTCATCTTACAGTATTCCCCATGCAATTTGGCCTGGATTTCCACAGCTGTGTTTCATGATTTATTTTAGGAGAGTAGTTTACATAGTTCTTGTCTGTGTATATCAGAAAGAGAGGTGAGTTTTACTTGGCTGAATCTTCCTTGGGGTATGTTTCTGGCAAAGCTTCCCTGTTGACGTGCCTCCCTTCATTGGCTTATGCAATTGCTTTGTTTCAGCTAAGAAAGTAGGTGTCAGCTGTTGTGTTGGCAAGTACCGAGGTGTCTCAGCTTCAGTGTCCCAATCAAATTTTATCTTTGGTAATATCATCATGACAACTCTTATTTTTGCCTGTAGTTCCAGGAGTGTGAGCTTCCTTAAGCCTTAGTATGCAATCATGTATTAATACTGTATGCCACTGAATGTCTCTCAGCTGAGATTGTCACTGTGTGGTATCATCTGTAAGATTTAAAACCTACAAAGCAATTTGAAAGTGATTTACGATGAAGGTGTGAGAGATGTAGTTCTTGTTTTGCAGGTAGAAATTTGGAACAGGCTCATGTTTTCTCATGGGCTTATACAAATGTAGCCAGTGCTAACCTTTATTTTTTTAAAATTACATCTTGGTTTGGTACTACTAGAAGTTTTTATGGTTAAAAATATCAGATTTTATTACTTTCTTACTAAAGAATCCATTTGATAATACTAACTTGCTGTGTCACACTCTAAAACAGATTTGGAAAGCTTCAGAAATTGTACAGTTCACTTCCAAAAGAGAAATTACTGTTTCTTTGTGTAGATTTTTTTCATACCATTTTTGCTGGGGTTGGTGAAAAATAAGTTGTATATGTTTAGTTTTGGCAATGCTTAGATGTTGACTTTGAAGCAGTGGCTTAGGTAAAATGTTATGTAGTATTTGAAATTAATGCTCTGCAGATTCATTAGTGCTTTGATGCAGATGGCTTGGGGAAAAAAATTCTTGGAGCTGGAAAGCTTTAGTACATCTAAAGGAACTCTAAACCAAGTTTTTCTTAACCTTTGTCCTCTTCGGATTTGTGTTGTATATTTGGATACATGCACATGCACGCAGATGTGCGCACACGTACTACAAACTTCCATATATGTTTTTATTGCTGATTGTGCCTGCTTTTGTAGATAACATGTTAAGTCTTAAAAGTATTACTAGTTATGGGAATTAAATAAAGCTTTCTAGGTGATGTGGTATTTCTAGTACAATTAAGCTTTTACTTTTGAGGAATGGGTTTATATGAGCTGTAAAATTTATTCCAGATCCCCTCTTAAGTTTTATATATTCTTTAGCTCTGACTTATAACTTCTCTTGCGAACTGTTACCAAATCTCACAGAAATCCTGCACTGCAGATCTGCTCTCCCAGTTATTTTCAAACTTTTCTTTTTGTCTTACTCTTTAATTTTTGAAACGGAACTTTTTTTAGCTCTTCCTTGTGCTGTGCTTTCTAGATATGGGCAACATTATGCTTCATAGAGATTTCCAGAACATTTGTAATCATCTCCCCCTCTCCCCCCCTTCCCTTCCTCTCTCAGTTGTCATAGTTCCCTGCTTTTCTTATCTCTCCTTTTACTGCTGCAGCTTTCAGAGGATAATTCATGGCTCAAGGAACAGCTGCTGCATAATAGCTGAATGAGACTCGGCACCACTTACAGCTGGCCTAATGTGAGGATAAATGAAGAAATTTGTGCTTTGCATGTAGGCTTACCTATGGGATCTTTTTTCCAGCTTGGGCGTTACTAGGTGTCATCATGGGAAGGTAGACCGTGGATGGCCTCCGTGGCTTCCCCATGCCAGCTGCTCTAGGGGTAGAAATACGCTGGGGGTGGTGGCGCAATGAAGTGAGGTGTTGGAGGTTCTTAAGTGTTCTTCAAGAAGGTTACCCATTTCTAACTGTGAGTTGCTTCCTTTTTTCCTTCCACTTGCTTATCCATGCTCATTGTGGCCAAAAATGCTGCAGCCTGTGCACTAGGAACAGGTGGAGCGACACGTTGTACATGGTCATGCTGTGCTTTGCCAAGCCACCCTGCTCATTTCCTTTCATTTCCTCCGGGTGAGCAAGCCAATGCGCTCGTAATCTATTGCACTAGGGGCCTGAGGCCACCAAGCTGGTCTGGAAAGTGTCCTGCCAGTGTAGTACACACAGCCTAGGGGCTTACATCTTATTTTGGGGCTGGCTGAGGAGGATAGCAGCAGCAGCCCTATCTGTGCTGCACAGATGTCTGGGCTGCTTGTAACTCAGATCCTCAGCTGCTGCAGTTTATGGTGCAGTGCTGTAAAGAAAGCTGTCATCTATTTTTGTCAGACAGATGCTTAAAATGTTAATATCCACTGGGAATACTGTACCTGTGTATATTAAAGGCACTAGTCTAGCAAAGAAATATTTATTAAGAAAAACCTTTCTATTTTACTCTTAAGCAGTACATGAACTTTTCTTCCTATGGCTGTGAGATACAGCCTTACTGATGCTCTGATGGTTTAAGGATACAAGCAAGTTATGATTGGTAGAAGACACATTTGAAGAAAGTGTGTGTCTGGAAGCTTGACTGAACCACCCCTGACCTTTTTTTTTTTTCCCCCCCCTCTCTTTTTTTTTTTTTTTTTTTTTTTTTTTTCCCTCCAGTTGTAGACCTTGCCTTATCAGGAGAAATACCTTAATTTAAAAATATGTCCTCCATAACTCACTTCTGACTTAATGGGCTAGAAGGGGGGAGTAAAAAAGTGTGAAGGATACCTAAGGCCTTGAAACTGACTGATTTGAAGAAAAGAACGCTGCTGCAGGCTTACTGGATGCCTTAGTCTGCTCTCACCCAGTATATCCTCAACCTTATTTTCTAATTTCCTTTTCCTTTCACTAATTCCTCAGTTCCAATTTCAGTAACTACTGGTTGTTGCAAGAATATGCAGGATGAGCATTGCTATGTTAGTTTTATTTCCTTATTGCTATTAATTATAAACACCTTTTGAACAGAGTCTCCATCCACTGAGGGTTAGTGTCTTAGATGACTTAAAATTACCTGAATGTATTACCATGTCTATTTTGAATGTGATGGAGTTTAAACACATGTATGCAGACGTCAGTCTTTTTTTTTTAAAATGAGAGGATGGATTTGGTAGTTGAACAACCAGTATGTGGATGAAATTGATCTCTAAGGGATTTCATTTGGTATCTCAGAAATGTCAGTGATGGAAAAATCAATACGGCTCATATGAAATGAATTTAAACACTGGCTAATTAGTAGGTTTTAATACAATTAGAAATGTGGACTGACCGTCCAATATTCGCCTTGCTGTAGTGGATTTGCTGCCATTGGTACTCGAACCATGTTATTTCATGTTGTGTTAATATCTTAGAGGTCATAAAATTGTTACCAATAAAGTTTGCAGCCCATAGAAATCCTAGGGGCAAATAAATGCAAGCATAGTTATGGAAAGCCAGGTTTGTATCTTGGGAGTTGGTAGGGGTTGGAAAGGGAAGCCAGAATCGGTGGGTCAGGGTAGGCAATCAGCAGGCTTTGGCAGTGTCCTGTGACCAAGAGGGCCGGTGTATCCCTCTATAGCACTATGTTCTGGACTGTATGCGTAGTGGTCTAGATCACATAAGACCCCTTGCAGTTTGGTCTGCTTCTAGAATGCAGCGCCTGCCTGGGATATTGATGTGTCAGACTTTGAAGTCCAGGAGAGAACAGAAGAATGTGAGAAAGATGTTAAAGAGCAGGAAAACAGGTAATGAGAGGCGTACAGAGATGAGCCTGCTAAGCTTGAAGTTCATTGATTCAGAGCTAAATATTTATAAATTGCAAAGTGTTTGCAGTGTAGGGCTCCTAATGTGTCTGTGTTGAACATGTGTGCTTTATATTAATGCTTATGTGAGGCATATCTCTATGTGGTCACTTCTGTGGAATTGAAAAACAAAGGTATTCTATGAAAATAGTTTGTTCAAAAGATGTGGCTTGGTTAGATCCTCATCAGATGTGATTGAGGACAGTTTTGTACTTGCATCCTGACTAATGTTTTATCTGACTGTTTTGGTGGAAGGATTGGATGAATAAGAGGGTAAACTTCATCACAGGTGAAGTCTCTCGGAGTTAAAATGTTGTTTCACTGGAAAGCAAGGGCATATTGGAAATATTTTTCCATAAAGCCTTTGTTAACATATGTCACATATCAAACCTCACTATTTCCAAGGGTAGTGTCATTCTAAATGTTGGCATTTTTAAATTTTTAAGAGCTGTTGTAAGCACGTGCAGTTTGAATTCACATTGCCCTTCTGACACGATTTGAAAAGTGGTTCATGCTAGTATTATAGAAGATAATTTAACATGCAGAGCTTGTTATATGGTGATAGTGTGCAATATAGAAAAAACTTTGCTTGGTACTTGGATCTTAAAAGTCACCCTTGATTCTTGCAGTCACAGAATTTGGGGGTGTTGTATGGGGGTATGTTTGTCATCCAGTGACACTGAATAGAGAAGTTACTGAATAACTCCTTCCTACATCAAGATGTGAAGCTTTAAAGAGCCAGTTCTCACAGCTGATCTGTCCATACATACCAGAATTAAGATTGTAGTCCACATGCAACTCAGACTTCTCTTGAAAACCCGGAGCAGAGTGTTTTCTCTGGCAATCCCATGGAAGCTCCTCTTAAAGCAGTTTGATGCTTTATTCATGTCAGTTTTCAAATATATTGTGAAATGAGCAAATCTCCCCTAAGACAGGAGAAGGGTTGTGAGTGGGTTTTTTGTGTGCGTGTGGATTTGTGTTTTGTTTGTTTGAAACAAGATTTTTATAATCAAGTAGTTCACAATAAATTGACATCAAAAACTTCACCAAAATTTTTTTCTCACTCTTTTTTTCTCTGGGTTAGTTTATTCTTAAACACTTGTTAGGAGAAAATCTCTCTGGAGGGTGTCGTGTCCCCCTCCCCCTTTTATCAAATGCTACTAATGAACATGCTGGCCATGAGCGTGCCAAGGGTGGCTTCCTGTCAGAATAGCTTTATGTAAAATTGCAAGGAAGCAAATGTTTCTCGTATCCTCCCATTGTGTTGTTTCCTGTGAAGTAGCAGACTGGATGCATGTCCTGGATACAGGCATTTTTTATGGCACCATATGTGTTGGGATGAGCCAATCAAATCATTCTTGGTATCCCCTATAGTCTCAGCATAGCAGGAAACAAGGCTTCCTCCCATCCTGTTGTTCTCCAGTTAGCCTGACTTTGGAGAGCTCTTGGCTCTATCAGAATCCAGAATGAAGGTGAGCTTAAAATGGGTTTAGGATATTTTTTTTAAGTTTTTGTAAGTTTAAGCTATAGTTTATATCTTTTTTTCTTAAACTTTTTTTTTTTTTTTAAATAGTTCTCTCTCCCCTGTATTACCTTCCTTATCCAGTTCTGGTGTCTACACAAATGCTTCTCTTGTATTTTTTTTTTAATTTTTTTTTTTTTTAGCATCAGGGCCATTATTTTGTGGTCCTGTTCATACTTAGAGTTTGCTTGTTCAAAAACTACCTCAATAGGCATGTAGCTAACAATAAAAAATTTTGTACTCCTAATGCTTTCTTGTTCCATAACAGCTTAATTTTTTTTCCCCAATTTGAACAGTAGTTACGCTGATCTCCAGTCTAGTTTTGCATTTAAGACAGGCCTTATGTATTCTGCTGTCATCTTATTGGTGTCTTTTTTTGTCTCTATTTATTATAAATTATGCTATTAATAAAACTTAACATATCTTCATTCTTTTTTGCACAAGTGGTTTATTTCTTATTTGCTTAATGTCTCTTGTAGTCTTTAAATACTTCCTCACGTTTCAGGAAACCCCCCTACAAAATTCACATCTAGGCAGTTCCCTGGTCCCTGTTCTTACTGCATCAAATAAATAAGAGTAGTCTTTCAATTATCTGTAGCCTAGTGAAACTTGATGAAATAGTTACTTGACTTATTTTATGTGAGTGATAACTGCTTGGAGTATGTTAGTGTTCGTCTCTGCTTGATTCCGTGTCTATTTTGTGGCGTTGCTCTCCTGAAATGTATACATATGGCCCGAGCTTGAGAGATGTCAGCACCTATACAGCCAAGGTAGAACTGCTGCTCAGACCAGAGATGATCTTCAGTCTGAGGGGGAAAAAAGTGTGCATGTTAACACATGGAAGTACCTCACGCACAGTGGATGCTTTGGGAGATTTTTTTAATTACTGAATTATTCTGTCACTAAGTGTTTCCTAAATCTGCACTACCTTGGTCGATATATCACATAACCAGTGGACTGGCAGCACTTTCTGCAGTTACTTCAGGTAACTTTCATGAAAATTGTCACTTCTCTTGCATTCAACTAGCTTTCCTTTGTGTCCTCTCTCTTCCCCCTTAGGAATATGAGTTTCTCCTCTCCTGCCTCTGCAGGCTGCTTTCTGGGGTACAGACTTTCTGATAGTGCCTCTGGGATGGGTCTGTTATCAGGAGAATAAACAACTTTTTGTTTGACTTCTTAGATAAAAGCTGGTACGCTGTGGGAACCTAAATCTCTTTCTGTTTCTTAAATCAGTTGGAACAACTGTAATAGCTGTCTTTTATTGTCCTCTTTCTAGTCTTGCACAAGGGAATACAAATCCTTTCAACCTATGCAGAATCTGTTGCAAGAGCTATTTTCATAAGATTTTGGATGAGTGTTTCCATTACCTCAGGCAAATATTCGGAGGCTTTTTTTTTTTTAATCCTCTCTTTTCCCCTTGAAAATCCAGATGTTTAATGTCATCAACCAGCTCTTGAAAGTTACTGGAGTATTTCCTATAAGATAGTTTGAGGTTTAGATCTCTTTCCCACGGATTTGTGTTGTGGTGGTTTTTTGTGGGGGTTTTTTGTTTTGTTTTTTTTTGGGGGTGGTGGTGGTGTGTGGGGTTTTGTTTTGTTTTTTTCTTTTCTAAAAAAAACCCCACAAAAATCCCTGCAAAACCCCAACTTTCCAAACCTCATTCTCCATCTAACCTATCTAGCAGCTTCGCTCTTTAAATTCATTAATTTTCAGGAATGCTGCTTTTCTGTGTGTCTTGTAGAATAAAGAGATAGCATGTACGTTGTTGTAATGCACAGTATAGTAATTTTACAAGTACTTTAATCTGTTACAATGCCTGTGAGCTGCTACAGAAAGAGAGTATGCCAAGAGTAATGGTACCTACTAACTTTTTTGGCCAAAATGTCCTAGGAAAGCTGCTCTCTTCTGATAATTACATTTTATTCAACTTTCTTGTAGTTTAAATGGGATCTAATATTTTTAGCTTATGTTCATTTTTTACTTGAATGCAGCTGTTTCTGTATTCTCTTATTTCAAATGAGTTGTGGGTTTTTTGGGGGGTTGTTTTTTTGTTGTTGGGTTTTTTTGGTCATTTTTTTTTGGGTGGCTTTTGTTTAGTTTTATGGTTTTGGTTTTTTTAAAAAAAAAGGTGGGGGAGGACAACACACAGTTCTACTGGTCCATAACAGGCACTGATACCTTAGAAGCCATTGCCTGATCACAGTCAGGGTTTGCACGACAGCATAGAAATACTTAGTTTAAAGGCTTGTTTCTATGACTTACTGAATGTACTTTTGTTTTCAGACTTTTGATGCAAATGACCTGTATCAGGGACAGAATTTCAGCAAAGTTCTCAGCTCTCTTGTGGCTTTAAATAAGGTGACTGCAGGTAAGTAGAGTGTGCTCTTAGTGCTCGCTTACGATTACCTTCAGCTTGCATCAGTGTTGCATCAATATTTATACAGCCCTATTCCAGGCCCTATTCTAGTATTGAAAGATGGCCTTCAGGTCCCTATCGGGGTCTGCAAGAATTTTAGATATACACAGGTTCTTCTGAGATGGGCCTTTCTGCAATGCAAGGAGGTTGAGTCATGACCATGAAGACTGATGAAAGGCTGCTATGGATATACACTCCATCAAAGTCTTAACTTCAGGAGGGGTAGGATCAAGGTACCAGTTGCTGTTTGCAGAAAGATAAGGGAAGATGAACTGGTATAGGAAAGTTGAGGTAGTGGTAGAGAAGAAGAAAGGGTATTACAAACCCTGGAAATATTTAGATAGATGGAAGAGTGAAGCTTCTGAGAAAATTAACAAATTAATATTTGTTGAACATGCACATTCTGCTGCCATTCAAGATTTCCCGAGTTTTTAGCAGCAGAGTTGATATTTTTTCTGTCAATAATCCCATTGAGAAATTCATTGACCATGTTTATTTGGTATTTTAATGGAAACTTTAATGGGATCATGGGGTCTGCAAGCCTTTTAAATCTATCAAAAGTTCAAATTGATTTGAAGGTATTCAGATATCTTGGTAAAAATACTTGCAATTAGCATGTGGTTTATTTGTAATAATTTCCTTCTTTTCAGCTCAAACACATGCAGTTTCTAATTCAAACCTCAAAAGGTGCTCCTGTGTTGGTGTATTAGCTCTGCTGTTGCAGAACAAAAAATTTTGGGAGTTGGGCTACACTTAAATTTTAGGTAGTGTGTTTTAGGGTTGCACAGAGGCTGGCACACATTGCCATCAATCTGCCCGATCCTGTTTTCCTCAGTGAACTGTGTCAAGGTATAATGCTGGATTTGGTGACGTGTCTGCTCTTCTATTTGACTTCAGTTAGGAAACACAGGAAGCTGGACATGGAGACGTTTTCATTCTTAAATTCTATCAGTTACTGATGGTTATGGCAACTTTAAAGCTTTTGGGAGCATTAGAATTAGCCATGAAGTTACGATTTACAAACAAAACCCAAGATCTAGTCCCATTTCTCTCTCGATAGTCTGTGAAAGCAAAGATGTATGGACTAAAATCACCAGTGTTTATATTAATACAGCAGCCTTTAAATGCTTTTAGGAAAGCAGGTTCACAAAGTGGGAGATCTTTTATGACTTCAACGTGTAATGATACTATCCATACAAAATATGCAACTTCATGTGGATAGTTCTAATATTGTACTATTTGACTAGGGACTATATAGTTTGGGTTTTTTCTTTTAAGATAATGATTTTCAAAGGATAGCAGTGACTCATTTAAAAAGATGCACCTGAGGAAGGTGTTTTCCACTCAGTCACTGTGGACTTGGAGCATCCTTTGTCAACACTGCTGTGCTTGTTGTCAGTCTCAAACCCTTTCCCTCTTCCTGCATCTCGGCGTCTGATAGATGCTGTGCTGAGGTTGAAAGACTTTCTGGTTAGGATGAATTGAGTTGCCCCTTCAGGTTTGATGTGAAGCAGCAGATATGCCTTGTTCACCAGTCTCCTCGTGGAACTGAGCCTGTATATGTCATTTCCCTTGGACCAAAAATAACTTGAATTTGCATAATCACTGTCTGCTTTAGTCTGAAAGTAACTAATAGACTGTAGTTGTGTGCATGTACCTCTGATACGGAGGTCGAGTATTAGAAGCAAAGCAATCTACTTGGAAAGAGAGTAACAGAGGCATAAAAACCAGGAGAGCTGTTGGGAGGCTTGTCTAGTCCAGCGAAACCATCATAAGTTTGGGACAGAAAATACTGCATTGTTTTCAGGGCTCCTTGAAACTCAGATGCCCACTGAATGATTTCCTTATATGTGGGAAAACATGGTGCAGCCAGGAGCACCCCCCATCCCAGTGTAATGCTGGGGAGAGGTTCCCAGCAGTGCTGCGGGGGCCATGGCCAGCACTGACCCCAGTCCTTAGGAGCCACTTGGTGCAGCCTGGCCCCTGCCTGCCTGTGGCCTGCTAAGTCATAGGAGGACACCCCACCCGTGGGCAGGCAGATGTCTCACCCCCAGGGAGGTGCCTGATGGCCAGCGCTGGGGCTGCCCCAGTGCCCTGCTCCTGGCTGGGGCAGTGGGGTGGGCCCTGCCCTGCCGCTTCCTCAATGCCCCCCGGGACCCCAGCGGCACCCTGACAGCATGTAACGCTGCCTTTTGGGGGAACATTGCAGATGGGTGCGTTTCTCAGGGTACAGACAAATGAACGAGGGGAGCGTTTTTGGGCAAGTGTTGTGTTTTTGAGCAAGCAGCTTGCTGCTTTTCTACTCCTGTTCCTCCCTCTCCCTCAAAAAAGGAGAAATAGTTTAGTTGGCAAAAAAGGGACGAGACAAAGGAACGTAGAAAAAAAGACAGTGGAAGGAATGTTTTAATTGTGAAGGAGATGGTGGTGAGGGGAGAAGAGCTAAGAAACAGATGTGGCTAGCTTTATTTCAGGCAAGTTTTATGCATTGAAAATTCTTGGCCACTAGCTAAAATGATGCTGGTTAATTACCTTTAAATAGACTGGTAGTGAGTAGGAATGGATAAATACAACCCTAACCCTCTTCTTCCTAGACAGCTCAAATTGTTTTCCTCTCTGTGTGGGGAAGAAACTCCCAGTGTCTCAGGATTTTAGACTATTTATGACTATTTTTTTTATCTTGAATTACTTAACAACTGCAGATACATTGAATCTGCTTTAAGCATGTGAATTTTACAGAGGTAAGCAGAAGTTATATGCAGATTTCTGAAATTCTAATATTTACTTTTTCCCCCCCTCCTACAGACATAGGACTAGGCAGTGACTCTGTATGTGCACGTCCCTCATCTCATCGGATAAAATCTTTCGATTCTCTGGGATCCCAGTCTTTACACAGTAGAGCTTCAAAACTCTTTCAGGGGCAGTATCGGAGTTTGGTAAGTTGTAAAAAAAAAAAAAAAAATAATATGCTGCAGTATGATGTGGGGTGTGTGGGTTTGTGTTGGTTTTTTTTAATTTTGAGATTTATAAATAAACAATAGTGTAGCAAAATAACTGTTTCCTCTCTTTCACATCTGTATTTTAAGCCTGGGACGTTCTGTTTTTGCAGCATTTCTTCTGGTGTTCCAAAATACATGCAGCTTTCTGTGAACTTGTAATTATTTTTTTCCTTGCTTACCATTCCATGTTGTCTGCCTGGATTTATTTCTTACTTTTCAGTGTAAGACTTGCTTTCCCAAAAGCAACAATCCAATTTTCTCCATGTCTCTTGAGTTTAGCGATGATGATTGAAGGATATTCAAACCTCAGTAAAGGAGTTAGTTTTAATGCTGGTAGTATTGGTAGCTATTCCCGTCTTCTGTTACGTTTCAAGGTGAATCCTTCAACTAGCCTTCAGGTAACTGAGTGGTATGGGCAGTTGTTTTAAAGTACAGCTGAAATCAGGATGGAGTACTGTACTGAAACTGTGCTGAAAGGTGCTTTTAGTGACTAAAAGGTTTGCAAGGAGGGTTCAGATCCCTACTGTAAACTGCTTTTCCTATGCTTGAAGGAGGCCGCTTTGAACTGTGCGATGATTGCTATGTGAAACTTGAAACACGTTGCTCTGCTTAAGCTTTCTTAGGTGTGGTTTGATGTGTTTTCTCTGGTAGAAGAGCCCGTGCAAGTTCTTGCTCTAGGCCACTAATTCCAGCTCCCCCTTTGCTGTTCACCACCCACTCAGCTTTGCTGATGCAACTATTTGTGGGACTAGCTGGATCACTGAAGTAATCAGAATTTTAAGTGTTTCTATCACTTTGGTGATCTGAGCTGCTCTGCAGAAAGTTGCAATAGGGGCAGAGAAGCACAAGGAGGGAGAGAGAGCTAGTGGCCATACCTGGGAAATTCTTAGTTTGGTTTTGCTGCTGTAAATTAACAGTTTGGAACTATTCTCACCAAATTTGTACAGGGTTTCCTCTACTGGAGAGCCATCCTGGCAGAGTAAAGGGAGTGTAGTTGGTTTTAACTGTGCTACGTTGCTGCTTCTTTTGTGGCTTTTATCATTTACTGAGGCAAAAGTTCCTTGTTGAGAAGTTGTAGTGGAGGAAAGCACATGATGTAAAAGCATAGGATGAAGACAGAGGCACTTGTTTGAAAATGTACCAATCCAATTGTCAAACATTTGGACTTACAGTATCTTGGGGCTTTCTGCATATTTTCAAAGTTGGGTTTACTCTCATTTTCCTACAGTGTATCAGCCACTGAATGTCTGATTGTTAAATTGAGTTGTGATACAATAACATGATTGGCATGTTATAAGATCCTAGTGACATTGTGCAGTACATCTTTTAATCCTCTGAACTATATAGACAACATGTAGGTGAAATTCTGCTGCCTGGATAGCTGACTGGGATTGGTTACACATTTTCTCACTAAGTTACCTTTTTAGTAAATGGCTATTGATCCTTACTTATGATAGAGGCAGCCGTGATTTATAGTCCTGTTCTCTCAGTTCCAGTGCAATGGATTATATTTGGATTATTTAAAGCTACCTAAGTGTTTAACTTCTGTAGCATAAAAGTTTGCTCTAACTCCCATGAAATGCTTGAATGCTGCACATATTCAAAGTTGACATCCAAGAACAAAATCCTGAATTTGAACATCATTAATTTGAAAGACTTCTTAGGAGTAGCTATTAATACTTAGTTGTTGCAGTAGAGCGATAATCTGCCTTCACATCTGCGATAGGGAATGATTGCATGTGTGTGTGTGTATATATATATATATATAGACAGCTGCAAGTCTGACATGCTGTAGGCATGCTGCTAACCTTGAGATAAATGATTTGTCAGTACGTGTTCAAGGTAAATTGCAAAAAACTGTTCTGTCGGTTTTGTGGAAGAACATTGTCCTTCTCCATTGGCAAGACGTGGAGACTTGTACACTTAGGTGTGGAACCTTCCAACCTGATCTGTTAAGGGTGGGGGTAGTTTTAAGCTGCAAACTCTTTATATCCGGAATCAGTTCTGTCCTTCTCCCAGCCCAGAAAGCTTTAGGAAAAAAAAAAAATCTAAAGCTGTTCATTCTTTGTAGTTGCCAAAGGCAGTTACAATTTATCCAATTCTATTTTATATATATAGTAAGAGTAAGAATTATTCTTAGTTTAGCTCTGTTACCCTCTTTTTATTTGAAGAGGCTGTAATAAGACAATATACTCCCTGATCTGATACAAATCCATACATTAAAACTGACAGAAACACTGGAAATGGAAGATAATCTCTTACAAATGCTTAGAGTAAAAACGTGTGGGAAGTGTTGAGTGTGGAGGAGAGTCTATTTCCATTTTATGGATACTTCTGTTTTGTCATGGAATAGTTGTTTAAAGCTCTAAGGTGATCTTTTTGTTCTTTGTGTTCCCACTTACTAGGACATGACAGATAACAGCAACCATCAGTTGGTGGTGAGAGCAAAATTTAATTTTCAACAGACAAATGAAGATGAACTTTCTTTTTCAAAAGGAGATATCATTCATGTTACAAGAGTGGAAGAAGGAGGCTGGTGGGAAGGAACTCTAAATGGCAAAACAGGGTGGTTTCCAAGTAACTACGTACGAGAAATAAAATCAAATGGTGAGTTTTGAAGGAGAGTATATTAGCACAAATTCTTGCTTTGGGTAGAGGTTGATAGCTGGCTGATTCATTAAAAATTGTAATGCTTTTTGTTTAAGCTTGACTGTCTTGACTGAACTTCATTCACAGCAGTCATTGGTGCTCAGGAACTCATGCTCTCCCACCCCAGTTTGTGATAGAGGCTACTCCAGGACTTTTGAAGTAACAATAAATAAACATGCAGAAAACTCCCATTCTGTTTCCTTGTTTGTCTGGCTCTGTCACAGTTGGACTGCTCTGACTTCCTTGGTCTGAATTCCTAGAATGCTGGATTTTGGCTCTGATGCTGACATACTTTGAATTGGTGCTTTGGGTTTAAATAGTGAGAGATTTCCTGCAAATCTCTTAAATAACAAAAACAAAAAAAAAAACCAAACCCACATCAAAACAACCCCCCAAAAACCAACCAAAAATGACACCAAAAAGCTCTAAACGTGTTCCTTTGCTTAGAAGCAAACAACCACAGGGAAGTCCTCAATTCTACTGAAACCTACTAAAAGTCAGAGACAGTTTTTGAAAGTTAATGTATTTGTGATTTTTCTTCATTGTTCATATGCCTTCAACTCTTCTTTATACAGGCTTCACTCTTCCACTGAAGTTTTATTTTGAACTTCATACAGTGAAAGTGCCTTCTGTAAATGTCATCTTCATGACTGAATAATCAGAACTAACATTGCTTTTTAATGCACTAGAACGTTGATGTGAGTGACATCATCTCGTTTTCTTCTTTTTGGTGTCTCTTTCCTGTCTCTGCTTACTTTCAGAAATTAGGGATAAGCCTGGCAGGATAAAACTACCCAGGGACTCTCTGAGAGGAGACCATTGGCATGACTTTTTTTTTTTTTTTCTTTAATTTTATTTAGGCAGCCATACAGATGCATGATTGCGATGTGAAATTGTGAGGGTAAAGCTCCATTTTTAAACTTAACTCTTTCTCCTGCAGTTGCATCCTCTTACTTTCTTCCCTGATCCGTTTTTGCAGAATGCTAGAATCTCACATCTGTAACTTCATTGTAATTTTCAACTAGATCATCCTAGGTATAGTCACGATGTAAGACTTAGCTTTAAAGTTCTTCAAAGACCTCTCAGATGCGACTTACCCTGAAAAACAATTCCTGAAGCCTTGAAGTTTTTTCCTTGTCTTTAGTGTTGTAGCAGTCTCTTTGAGCCATGATGACTCTCTTGTCCCATGATTATTCATTTAAAACCTTGCTGCAGAGGTCTCGTTTGGATTTCATCAGTTTTCATCTTTTCTGACTCCCGAGACTGGAACCTGAGTCAGCAGTTAGGCTCCAGAATGGAAGTAGCTTTTAACAGTGAACATATGAGAATCAGAAGCTACAGCATCTGAAATTAAGGTGGTGGTTGGGTTTTTAAAGAATACTTTTCTTGGGTGAAGTAACTCTCAAAAATAGGAGAGCAAACAAGCTGTGGGATCAAGGTTAGTATCAAGTGTGATTTGATTGTTGCCAGTTCTTGCAAGCCTGTCTGATTCCCGGGGGATGAGATGAACTGCTTCTAGTCCCTGCTTTAACTTTCATTTCTCACCATCAGTAAAGTTTTCTGCTAAGCTCCTCTTTTCCTTCTGCTCTATAGCCATGTGGCCTGTGCTACAAGGGTTTGCTCCTTCTGGCTTCCACGAGGCTTCATGCGTCCGTGGAGCGCACACTCATGTGCTAGCTGCTTCTGTGCAAGGGAGTATGTGCCTGCACTTTTCTCTTTCTTGGGAAGTTAGGTTCATTGCTTTTTCTATGGATTTACTGACCATGTTGCAAAGTTAAAATGACTTATGTGTAGCTTTCTAGCTTTTGCTGTTCTCCTTTTTAAAGACAATTACGATGTTTGGCCTTTTCCAGTACTTTATGGAAGTTCACTTGTCCTCTGTGGTTTTAAACATGGATGTAGCTAGTTCTGTTATTGCCAAATCAGCACAGCAGGTACTATTTAATTTATGAAAATACTAGTTTTAACCTGCTTTTATGCCTTTGTAGGTATCTGAATTGTCAGAAGTTGACCTTTTTATAATGAGGATGGGGAGGTGGTAGAAGGAAGCATGACATACTAAGAGCTTCTTGATGTCTGTTAATAACGCCTCTATTTAGTTGCAGATTAGCTTTGCCCCTTGATGTGTGTATTCTGTGTAATGTTTTGTTGCTACTACCCTTATGGCCACATTAGTTGTATTTCAACTGGTGATCAGACTTCCTAGAAAACTTTTGCTGCTTTTTCTGTGTTTGAGGTCACTGTAGTATTTGTGATATTTGATCCTGTCAATTTGCATCTACTTTACTTTTCTTGTTCTTCCTTTGAGATGCCCCTAATTTTTAAAGGACTTGTCATTCTTGTGAGCCTTTTCCCCTTATGTTGTCGCTGGTAGGAATCCTTTTTTTTTTTTTTTTACCCATATTTTTTAAGTTTATTGAATTCTTCTTGCTTTAAGTTCATTATTCTCATTTTGCTACTCCTTTTTCCTTTTCTTGTGTAGTGTCCGTCGTCCCCGTCTGCCCCCCCC
>KL259853.1:7524-28631 GCA_000699545.1 Podiceps cristatus | reverse complement strand
TCAATCTTGTTGTCTAAGTCGTTGATGAAAAAGTTGTCTAGATGTCATCTGCAGTTCATGGTAGATTCATCTCCTCTCAAAGACAGTCCAGGCACCTGCCTTGCACTGACTAGTTATATACGGAGTTTCAGCAATTATTTTAGTATAACTGTCATTAGACAGTTATATGGCTACATATGTTAGTTTACAGCCTGGCCTTACCTTTAACTTTAAGGAGCTCATGTTTGATGAGATAACATCTGTAACATAAAGTTAAATACTTAAACATAAGAAAAAGCCTTTTTACTGGGAGGGTAGTCAGACACTGCAACAGGCTGCCCAGAAAGGTTGTGGACTCTCCATCTTTGGATATATTCAAAACCCAAATGGACAGTGTGCTGAGCAGCCTGCTCTAGCTGACCCTGCTCTGAGCACAGCACTGACCTAGATGGTTTCCAGATTTCTCTCAACTGTTCGGTGATTCACTGCAAGATTTCTTTTTCATTCAGCATGTGCTGTTTTACCATGGTCCTTTTTTTGGCAGAGGAGCCTTGAGAAAAGTGCATCAGGGAGACCTTTTTTAGCTGCAAGTCCCAAGTCCTAAACTACCTCGTACAGCTTAGAAAAAAACCACTCCAGTCTATTCCATTTCTAGACATGGTCATAGCTTGCAGACATCCTTGAGGAGTTCTCTGCAGCACAGATTTATTTGGATATGCAATCTCCATGACAATTAACTTAGGTTTGTTTAAAGCACAAGACAAGTTTAAAATGGAAAGAACAGGTTTGCTTTGGGCAAAGCAAACAGTTAAATTTCTGTTTGCAAAATTAGAAACACAGTTACATAAAAAGCACAAAGTAAGAAACTACAACTCCAAGGGTTTTTCTAGATGCTAAATTTGTTCTTAATTGATCCAAAAGAGCCTTAGCCTGCTTATATATTCTTTATACAGAAACTATTCCTTTCCTTTCAAGAGCAGAGCTCAAGAACTCTTACAGCTACGAAAAAAAGAGATATCTTGCTCTTCAGCACCATGTTTTTCAGGTTTTCCATAGACAATTAGGAATTCTGCAGGGAATCTGAAGTATTAAAACTCCTGAACTGTCCCCCAGTTAAAAACCAAAGGTCCACTCCACCCACTGCCCTTATTCAATGTATGCATACTAGTCCTTTCTAGTTCTTACCCACGCACTTGAAGATAAACCCTGTGTAAGTTACAAACTGTATCAATATTTTGCAATGCAGAAATGGCCCCACAAAGTATACAAAACAATGTAGTATACACTAAATAAAAGTAATTTTACCAGAATTAATATGGTGAGAAATGTCTTTAATCTGCTCTTAAGGCTTGATTTTTTTTTTTTAGGGCTGTCATCTATAATTTAGTCTAAAAAGAGCACTTTGCCTTCAGCTAAAATACTGAAGTGTTAAAATATGGCCAGAAATTTCAATCATTTCTTTCTTTAAAACAGCTTAGAAAACCTCTTGTATTTGTATTAGAATTGTACTTACCTTCGATCTATTAGGATAAGTTCAAACAGGAGTGTAAGAACATGTCTTCTCTAAAACTTGCTCAAACTAAATATCTAGCACCACCTGACCTCCCAGCATAATGCACATCTCTCTTGTACATAACTAGTTCATCAGTCCTGTTGAGTTAGTTAGCAAGTTCTAACAGGAGAAATATATGATCATTTGCAGCTGTGTGCAACACGGGCCTAAGAGACTATGACTTTGCACAGCTTGCCCATTCTGGAGTTATCTTCAGTTCTCTACACCTTAAACTACAGAAAAAGCAGAGAATCAGAAGAATATAAAAACAATGTACAGCTGGAATTGGGAGTCTGCTCAGCAGTGCTGAGATTAAGTAGTTAAAGCTACTAAAAGTTTTATAATTTGTACTGTTGTTATGACAAGATTTACTGTAACAACAGTTTAGTCTTGCAAGACAACTACTACTTTCAATATGTATTTTATAATGCACCTGGTGGAAAATTAGCAATGTATTTGCACATACCACTGGGTAAGTGTCATAACCTGACAGGTGACATATGGCTCTGAGAGCCCTATCCAAACTGCCTAGATTCCCATTGTCATTGCTGCTGTAATACAAACAATACATTTTTTACTGATGAGGTCATTGTGCTCCATCTATGCTATGTTAATAGCATTATGACTATTTATATTACAATGACAAACATGAACACTACTCTTAAAGATTAGAAACCCCAGAAGCTAATTGGAATAGCCAGCAGGTAAAAGCAAACAGTCATGAGGAGCGCTTGGTGCAGGAAGACAATCATGAACAGCCCAGCAGAATACGAGGACCATACTGGGACCTATGTGACCTTAAAACCTTGGAAGTAATTTCTAACACAGTAAGTCCTTACACAGATATATTTCTATAACACAAACAAAAATTCAAGAGTTTAAGTGATGACATTAAACAGCTGAGGTGAAGAAATGTACTTGTCCATTTTAATCACAATTCAAGGTCAAACTCAGATCTCGGGAGAAATCCAGTTATTTTGACTTAGTTTGCAGTTCAGACACCTAGATCATGAACTCAGCAAACATCAGGTTGGACTATTGTACATGGAAAAATGAAGAGTTGTTCTATTCTAACCTGAAAAAGGAGCTGCCTTTTTATCCCAGAACTGGCTTTTCAGTCTCAAAGACAGCACTGAGGTCATCTATCTTGCACTGTAGTTTCCTTCAATTGCCAAAGTAAAAGCCAAAGTAAAATGAGTTTTCACAGTACTACGGCCTTCATATCTTCTAGAAGCTCAAATGTGTAGTTACATGCTTTCCTTTCTTGTTTTTAGCCCATGTGCTGACCAAAGCTTTAATTCAAGTAAACATTATTCTTAATCTCACAAAGGAAAGAAGCCTTAGTAGCTTTGAACTGACATGAAAATGCAAAACTATTTCACTGAACACATTCACTCCTCAATATAATGATCAGATTAGACAATAATTCAGTCCTCTGTACTTTGCAAATGTTCAGGACTAATGTCTAAGAGGCAGGTATAGAGTGCCCTTACAAGCCTATATTAAACCAGGAAGAAGTCTTTTAATGATATTTGTAATTCTCACTGCCCCAGTTAATTGGGCCACAATGAATTGAATTATATAAAAGCACACAGCAGAAATAAAATTTTCACTTCTGGTAATGATCATTTGCAAATTGAAAGACCAAGTATTTTATACTAGTTAACATTAGAACAAGTGATAGTCTTATAAGACTTAAATTCCTCATGCAGGTATTGGCCACAAAGATGATCCGAGGGCTGGAGCACCTCCCCTACGAAGAGAGGCTGAGGGAGCTGGGCTTGTTCAGCCTAGAGAAGAGAAGGCTGCGGGGGGACCTCATTGCAGCCTTCCAGTACCTGAAGGGAGCGTACAAACAGGAGGGGAACCAACTTTTTAAAAGGGTAGATAATGGCAGGACAAGGGGGAATGGACTAAAGCTGAAGGAAGGAAGGTTTAAATTAGATATTAGGGGGAAGTTTTTTACAGAGAGAGTGGTGAGGTGCTGGAACAGGCTGCCCAGAGAGGTGGCGGATGCCCCATGCCTGGAGGGGTTCAAGGACAGGTTGGATGGGGGCCTGGGCAAACCTGTGGAGATCCAGGCCTGGAGGTTGGTGCCCCTGCCTGTGGCAGGGGGGGTGGAACTCTATGATCCTTGGGGTCCCTTCCAACCCAGACCATTCTATGATTCTACGTGCCTCAGTGGTGATACTAATGCATATCTTTCAACACTGCTGAAAGTGTAAGTCTTTGCTTACAGAACTCACCCCAAACTTAGGCAAAAGAGATAGTTCTCAGAGCACTGTTACTAGCAATGTTCTGCCTATGAGAAATTCAAAAGCTAACAACATCTATCAGATCGAGTACTTAAATTAACAGTTTTAAACCACTGATCTATTCTACTGCTGCTGTTGAAAGAGGAAAGAAAAGGGGAAGAAGAAGAAAGGAAAGTGAAGAGAAGGGGGGCAGCAGGGTAAGGGACAAGAGGGGAATAGCAGAGAAAATGTCTTATTTGTTTGCCTTTTCTGTCATATTTATACATCAATATATTTATAATTATTACTGGAGCCTCACATGTGGGAAAAGACAGAGAGAACTGTTCAGACTAGAGAAGAAAAGGCTCAGGGAGGATCAAATCTATGTACATAAACACTTGAAGAGAGCGTGCAAAGAGGAAGAAACCAGGCTCTTTTCAGCAGTGCCCAGTGAGGCAGGGGCCATGGGCACACACTGACACACGGGAGGTGCTGTCTGAATATCAGAAACAGTTTTACACTGGGAGGGTGACAGAGCAGTGGCACAGGTTGCCCAGAGAGGTTGTGGAGTCTCCCTCTTTGGAGATAATCTAAATCTGCTTGGACATGGTCATGGGCAACCAGCTCTAACGAGCCCTGCTTGAGCAGGGGATTGGACCAGACAACTTCGAGAGAACCTCAACCATGCTGTGAATCTGCAATTCTCATAAAGGCTTTTAAAGAGAATCCAATAATAGGACTTTTGAATAACAGCGCTCTTCAGAGTCTATATATCCATGTACACAATATCTTGAAGGAACCTTAACAGTCTGGTGATTTGTCTGGGGTGAGAAAGTGATGTCAGTTTTACTCCTAATAGAATTGACACAATCATCTTTAAGCATTTATCTTTTAGCATCTTTTAGCATTTATCATCTTTAAGATATTGGGCAAATATTGACCAAATAATTGCTACAATATCCTGTGAGAGAGTTAAACATCAGTATCTTCATTTGGTACAAGAGGCAGCTGACCACTGAAAGATTGAGACCTAAGTTTTTAAATTTGAATACCTCGGGATTGTCACTGAAGTACTACAAAATGGAAGTGATCCTTGTCTCTATCTACTGAGCATCCACAGTTCTTAACAGGTTCTGTCCATATAAAGAGTCGCCTCTCCCAGAGCTCTGCAAATTGTGATTGATTTTCAAAACACGGAAATAAGTCCTTTAGGAAAGTCTAAGCAAAAGAGTGGTGATTGCACCCTGTAAAACTTAACTGATGTGTTCCAACTAGTGGAGAGAAATTAATGTTGTATAGCATATATAGAAATCTAGTCAGAGCTACACAGAAAATGGTTGCATTTTTTAGACTCATGGCTAGTCATCCTAAGGCACTTTCATCATTCCTAGAAGGATTGCTCTCATAGCATAACTGAAGTACAAAGGAGCTTTCCCAAAGTTGCTCACTACTCTCAGTTCAAAATAAATGTTTTATTTCCTTTCCCTTATGCTTTCAGTACAACTGTTTTAGATGGAAGGGGAAATGTGAAATTCAATTCTACAGTCCCTTTTAAATCAACAGGGTTTTGACACTGATGCCATAGGAGTTGTTCCCATCTCACTGTGCACTGGAAAAAACATAATTAACGTTAAAAAACACATAAGCTGTATAAAATTACATTTTTTTAGCCACATGTCAATGGAATGTAGTGTGCTACTTAGATCAGAACAACATTCCTATTTGTTTTCATATTTCTTATTTTTCTCATATTTTAAGAGAGTAACTTCTGCAGGGATAATGCACATGGTTATATTGGTTCAGATGATCATAATTTATCATTATATGCTTTCTCAAAGAAGCAGACTGATCTCAAACTTCTCTATTATGAAAGCTTTTTGATGAATAGATCCTTCACTCTTTTTTAAATTTTATTTTACCTTTTCAGTGTATAATGTGCAGCATAATCCACCAGAGTAGAGCCCTTCTGGATAGCCTTGGCAATGCAGTTATCTTCAATCTCTTCTTAGCAGGGGAAATAAATTAAAAGAAAGAAATATTAATAATTTATTCAATAACATATTTATTAAAATATTTACATTTACAAAATATGCACGTTTGTAATAATAAGGTAGGTGTAATTTTTCCCCATTAAAATAATCCCCGTATTTTAATGTTCCTGAAACTAATGTTGTGGCTTCTAATCTTCCTGAAAGATAAGGTAGCGGTAGTAAATCAATACTTCCCTAATTTATAAGGGTTGAAGATCTAGTCTTTCCTTTTGTTTCCTCCAGTATAAATCCAGCTATGTAGTACCAAATGTAACAAGTCCAGCAAAAACTTGTTGTATTCTGTGTATGCAATTTTGCTTCTTAGGCTTCATATAAATTTTGCATTAAACAGTCCTTGGTCAAATCCAAGTCTACTTCACAGGTAATACGAGCTGGCCTGAGCCACATGAAGCATTCAAGTCCATATTCAGACATAATTAACAAACTTTAAGACCTTCTGAGATCTGTTCAATACATGAAATCCCTATTCGCATTTCTCCACGTATGTTTGATAGAAAGATGCATGTGAACCTAATAATACTTTGGCTGTGTTATTTGGCGTAGTGCGATCACGGAACATAGAATATTCCTCTTTTGTGTACATCTAACTTTATATTAAATGAATCAGTCATATTTAAAATCTAGTGGTTTAACTCCCATCTATATATTGTGGGATCATCCATTTTTTTTTCTTAGAAAATGAATAATAAATAATAATAGATTTCTATTAAGCATTTATGTAGTGTAGCTCATCATTTATGTACAGTGTAATTTTACGTGACATATTTTATCTGTAGTCCATGTTGTGCTATTTCTGTAATCTATTTTTTGAATGGGGCACTCAGCTCAAGGGAAAATAAAGTCTGATGAGGAGTAATCTTTCCTAGGCAAAATTCTACTCCACTTTACAGAAGATCTCAGCATCTGAGTATAGCAGTAGTTATATCTCTCTTTCACCTATGCATGATAAAGTATTCTTTTGATTCATTTAATGTTATAATTCAGATTTCTGTTACTGATGAAAATGTTTTTGAGTCTATGTTAAAAAACAAGACTGATCTTTATAGGTTATACAACAGCTAATTCTTTTGGCATTTAATATTTTTAAAATCATATTACATGATTTTAATTATTTTTAGGGGGTTTACCTCTGAATATATATTATACTCCAAGTATTGTTCATAATGTGGAATTGATTCAGACTCTGATCTAAAAGAGAAGATCCACCTGCAATATTTGAATTCCATTGTCTCTCTTCCTTTTCTACTGAGAAGTATGATTGATGGTACCTACGCAGTGTTTTCAAAAATGTGGTTCTCAGAGTAATAAACATTATTTTGTATTTTTCCCATCAGACCAAAGGACACTTGCTATAAAAAAGAATCATACACAGTCCACCTATTCCATTTATTTACAGTCCATATATATTCAATTTTTATTAACTAACTTACAATATAACCTCATTTTAGACCATGTCTTTCCAAACAATTAATTTGGAAACTCCCAGTAGAGGATCCACTATGGAAAATAAATCCAATCCCCTGTTTCAAAGTGATGATCCAAAAAAAATTTTCCATCTGAAGTAATGGCTTGAGGGCTGGTTCAGGTTTTTTGTTTACTTTGTTTTGCATATAATTTTATTTTGTTTGTGATTCTACATTAACTTCAAGTGAAAACTTTCCTAAGGATTTTCCCTTCTGAATCAGATCTACAGCTATATAATTAAGAGAATGTAAAGATAGAAATCCTATTTCTTCACCCATGTCTGTCCTACTTTAATGGAAAATCAGTCTCTACAAAAATCTCTTAAAATTCAATCTAGTATCTGCTATATTTGTAGTCTACTAGATCTAACTGATTTAGATTGAACAGATGCACATAAAACAGCTCTGATGTTTAAAATGGCAGGATTATATCGTTCAAACATAGACACTACTGCAATCTGAGATGCTTCAAACTCTCCCCGGTGTCTGCAGGGTGCCAGCAGAGAACAGACCCACACGAGATGTCCATCCTGTGGGCCAGCAGCAGGGTGCCGGGTGGGTCG
The DNA here is from genome assembly GCA_000699545.1 of Podiceps cristatus. NCBI lineage: Eukaryota > Metazoa > Chordata > Aves > Podicipediformes > Podicipedidae > Podiceps > Podiceps cristatus. The sequence goes on along the minus strand of KL259853.1, from coordinate 20,789 downwards.
TCCTAGACCGGGATGACTAAACATAGTGATTGGCAGTCCAGGGAAGACATCCAGCAATCGTGCTTATAATGATGTCATCTGACATATGAATGGCATTAGGAAAGTAAAATCACTCCTAGTCCATGAATACGTATTTGAGATATATTACACATACAAAGTTTTCCTTTGTGAATTTATGAAGCTGCATTTTAAAAGAAAACACCCATGGAATATTTCTCACAGAAGTCAGATAGTGTATTTTGCACATAAAAACGAGAATCAGCTAAACTGCCATTGCTAAACTGCCTGTAGTGCCAGTGTATTTTCAGCTTAACAGTAATCATCGACAAAAGAAAATAATGTATTTTTTTCTGTTACTTACCAAAGAGGGTATCTTTGCCTATCTGAAGGAAAGAAAAGAAAACAGCTGTGAAGGCTATAGCTGCTGAAATTCCCAAAATAATGAACACTTTCATCTACAAGAAAGAAGAGATAATTGTTGACAAAATACATACCTTCATCTTATAATTATAAGCCATGCTATAAATAATTTCCCGCATATGGTAGATTTTACTTCAAAATTAGATTTGTAGCCACATGTTTGACTATGTCTTTGAAGTTCAAAATATTAATTTTTAGAAATAACTGTAATTCACTTTCTCTTTTGTTCTTCCATTTTGAGAAACTTCTAGCACGAGGAGATACATCACTTTATTTTATAACATAATATATTCTGACAATATTAGCATCACTTTGCCTAAATATAGCAATTCAGCAATATTTTATCATCCATTTTGAACTCTGGGCACTAACATGGTCTGAATGTAACTTAGTCATCACACACAAAAATTCAGAGGAGCAATATTGCCCATAGAAATTCAATGTGAAAACACTTCTTTTTACATTTCACAAGATAATATGCTTAATTTCTTCTGGAAAATGGCAACAAAAGTTTTATAGTCTGACCTTTTCTCTGCTGAGGAGATTATCTTCCACGTTCTGTACTTTATCGATGGCAGTAACTGTTCTGAAATATGAAAGCAAAGTACTTTCCAGGGGCCCAGCTTACGCTATCAGCTTTATGCACCAGTACTCACTCAAGCTTTAAAAGTGCAAACGATTTCAAAATCTTTTTGGCCACAGTATGTTCCCACAAAGCAGAAACTGACGTTAATGCTCAACTTGCTTATTTTTGTCCTGCTAGGAACCAAGAACTACCTATGTAGCCAGTTCTGGTATCAGAGTTGTATTCATGGATATGTGAAGGACAAATATTCAGACTAAAAAAAAAATATTATCATGTTATGCAGTAAAGTAAATTCTGGGTATGCTTTTCACTAGTTCTCTTTGTCAAAAAAGGCAACTTTATGTCTTGAAAGACCATGCTCAGCAATTAATATTTTGCCGGCTGGTAAAATTTACTACAGCCTTATCCTCAAAGCCACATTTAGTAGCCTAGGCAAGGTGCATGAATATCTGATTTGTAAACAAAACTGCAGCAACTGTGTATCCTTTGTTTGGATTACAAATATCAGACAAGTCCTTTAGGAGTCAAAGCTTCTCACTGTGTGCTCCTTTTTGAAAGAGACTCTGTTAAATTATATATGTGCTTGTATGAAAATGAGAGGTGTTTGCTGCAAGCTGGGTTAATAAATAGGTGTATTGTACAGCTGCCTCATTCACTCTAAAGGGTAAGTCACCTTGTCTTGCAGAGTCACCGAAAGCCAAAGCCAGGACCGTGGGGGTCAGCTTGGTCTTGATCCTTTCTGGGGATGGCATTGCCCTGTGTACTTTCTGTTCAGTTTTAAGTACACAGTGTCTGCAATTTCAGTCCTGGGACTGTGATTCAGGGGTGGGTTTTTAATTCACTCCACCTTCTCCTATCCATTGCCATTGTTCATAGGTATGTCCAAGCTATTTAGCTTTGCCAGACCTCTTCCACTCTTGTCTCTCAGGTGGGCAAGGGTCCTCCCATCCACTCTGTGTGCTGGTCTAGGAGCTGTGATGCAAATACTGGTCATCGTTATGGTTTGATTTTCCTGCCTTCCTGCTGTTCCCACAACCATACAGGATGGAGGCACTTGGTCCCCTATAACAAACCTCTGTGTTTGACTTACACCGTTTGAAGGATTAAAGGCAAGTTATAGCACAGTTCCCTTTCCCTCCTTCCAGATCAAGTACAGTAACACCATAGCCCAATATATGTAAACTCTGATGGGCAGATGGACGATCTCTAGAGGTCCCTTCCAACCCCTACCGTTCTGTGTTTCTGTGACTTATTTTATGTGTTCTGGCATTGGTGCTTTACCAAAGCAACCTTAAACTCAGATGATAACCCCCAGATTGCCCACCAACTTCCTTGCAGCACTTTTTATTTCATTTTGCTCTCTTGAATAATTCATTTCACACTTCTGAGTTTTCTAATTTCATTTAGTTACACTTTTTCTGGCTTCTTCTAAAGCCAGTATTTTGACCTAAAGAATCTAACCGGCTGCTTTTTTCCATTTCCTTTTAGAGAGAGAGATCAAAATCAGAGCTGGAATCAGGATTAGGATTCCCTCATTTCATTTTTGCTGGTCTCAAGAGGGAGATCACAAGGTGGAGCCAAAGATCAGTGTTTTGATCTCTGCCTTAGGTGATAAATAAAAGTAGAGGCTGGGTAGCAGGGAGCATCCCGGAGCTGGTGGCTGTGGTATATGGTGGTGAAAACCTATGAGCATGTGAACTGACTAGAGGAAAAACTCAAGCTTGTTATTATAGAAAACAAGTTCAGGAATATCATCCATAACCTGTTCCCTGCAAAGGTGAATGGACCCAGGTGAAAAGTAAGTAGAGAGTAAAGCAGATCTCTACCGGAAAAATAGGTTTATGGTCCTCAGTTGGGTGTTTTAAGATTGCAGACAAGAAGTCAAACTTGCAATACCTCTTTAAACCCCTTCCAAATTGCAAATCTTTGAAGGTTGTTTCCTTACCTAAGAACATATGAAGAGGACTGACTTCTTCCATGGCACAGTAAACCATTGAGAAAAGCAGATCCTTTCCAAACACCCAACAGACTAAGGTGAATAAATATTCACCTATATCCTTTCATATACTTCGCAAGTATCCCAGGTTTCATTTCTGAGAGTTGAGGGGCTTTCTTAACGTGAATAAGAATTTTCCCTGCAGTTTCACAGACGAAAATCAAGGCTCCCCCATTTAGTTGAAAAAGAGCTTACCTACATCAAGGTTTGTTTAAGTAAGGATCTCAACCTTTGTTCATTGGTTGCAGTTGAAGTATTTGTCAACAGTGGGCTTTAAATGGTTACATGCAGTAAATTCATTTGTGATGAAAAATTTGAATGGCAGTATCTATTTTGTGTTTTCCTGATTTTAATCTAAAAGTATAAATGTTTAGCTTCTCACTGAACCTCAAATACGGTTCTAGTTGGAAGATGTGAGAAGTCTTAATTACACTGGACTGATATAGACACTATTGTATTCCCAGTCTTACCGGAGCTCATTCAGAATCCCATTACTAAAATCTACTGAAAGAGAATTAAGAGGGCAAAGTTTAGTGGCTGAAGAACCACCTTAATTTTTTTAATCCAAGATTCATATATTGCCTACATGTCCATGCAGATTATTTGGATGACTGTCTTGCTGAATGTATCCCCTTTGTTCTCGATTTTCTGTTAGCTGCCTGTCTTCAGCCATTCTTTTCGCAGAAAGGGTGTCAGACCTTTTTGCCCAGCAGTGAAACTGCACGGATCAATGACTGTCTAAGCATGGAGTGCAAGACAAGTATAAAACAGCCCTTATGTTAAACAGCACTCTCAAGAAAAGCATCAGTGAACCTTAACAGTGAACCATATTGATATTAAGTTTTAAATTAAGTGACTCATTCAATTTGTTATATTCCTAAGATTCGAATCTGCACATGAGGAATTGGTACTGTATCTGTGTTCTTAAAAGTTAAAGACCTATATAGTAAATCTTTTGAGTTGTTGATGAAAAGATAAATTCTGTTCAAGGGAATACCCCAAAGCAATAGAATTTTCAGATTATTCACACATATTCCGAACTTCTGCAGACCTACAATAGTATTCAGAAAATTAGCCCATACTTAAAATACTATGCAATTGCAACTGATGTTTGATACAGGGAACAGACAGATTTCTATAACCTCAGAACAACTCTTACATTTGCCTGCAGCCTGCAGCCCTACCAGGCTCTCTGAGGCATCATCATGTCTTACAAGCATTGGATTAGAATGAGAGAACTCCAAGATAAAGCTGTGCAGCTGCAGGAGCTATTTTTGGTAGCAGATTACACTGTTTTGTAGTATTTAGTGGCAATCCTGAGCTCTAGCATGGCGTGAAGGACACTCGGTTAATAAGGATGTCTAATCTATAATAGAAAAATTAGTCTCTGATCTTTTCTGGCTATTAAAATTCCAAGAACACTCTTTTGCAAGAGGAGAAGAAAAAGTGCATATAACTACAATATTCCAACAAAAACAATATCACTAAAGTTCCATCTTAACATTATGCAAACAGCAATTAGTCTCATTCTAGTTAGTTCAGCAAAATGTCACCAAGTCAAAAAATGCAAGAAAAGCTGAAAGAAAAGTAGTTTACAAGGAGAGATCAATTTAGCTGGGTTTCATCGATACCATGACTTCCAGTTCACTTTAAGCCCTTAGTTGTTTGGGTTTTTTTTTTTCCTAGAATTAATTCCATTTTATTAGAAATAATTTTTGCTGTTATTCTCTTTACTTGGCAGAGGTCTCTGAAACCAGAAATGGGATGAAGAGGGTGAACAGGTAAAGATCATTCACTGTGAATTCCAGTACAGAACTAAGGGTCAAGTAGGTGGCAGATTAAAAGCAAACAAAAGAACGTAATTATCCAGACAACACATAGTTATACTGTGGAACCATTTGTATCAAGAAGTTGTGGTAAGAAAATTCGTATGAGTTCATAGAAATGTTTTGACAATTTTGTGGAATAAAAATACATTAAGGCCTGTGAGATATAAGATTTACATCAGGAACACCCTGAATCACAAATTGACAAAGGCTGAGGTTTTTCTTCTTCTTTTACAGGCTTCTCTCAACAATAACTGTTGTTTTTTTGTCAATATAAAGTACAACGCTAAATGCCCCTTAGGACTAATTTCTATGGTTTATGTTTAGACCTGAAGGTCAGCTTAACTGGTATATGTAGCTGTCTTAAATTAAAGGATAAATAATAAGTGAAAAAACACACTTACATGTAGTGGCTAAATAGTACTATAGTAACTAAGTAGTTCAGATATTATTTCAGTCTTTTTACAAGATAATGAATAATAGATTTCCTCGGGATCTGTGATTAAATTGTTGTCACATGATTAACAAATAGCTAAAAAGATCATGAAATAAACTGAAGTCAGCCAGTAAATAACTAGACGGCTGTCTATAGTAACTAACAGCATCCAGATTAGCAATAAGTACTATAAGCAAAGAAGGAAGAGAAGAGCTTTGGATCTTTACTCCTGCAATAAGCAGGCTTGAAGAAGGAACAAGCAGCTTGCTGATCTGGAAGAGTTTGATGATCTGTGGCTGAAAAAAATATTTATCTATCTAGATGACTCAGTGCCTGGTTTTCCAAATGTCATGCTTGTTCTCTAAACGTCTCTACCTTTGCAGATTAATTATGGTCTCATCCTGAAGAAGAAAAGTTGTCCCAGACTGGTGGAATGTATCTCATGTTCTTATCTTTCCTTAGGCTAATGCTTTGCCTTGAGTAAGATCTATAGGATTTGGTCATTGCATATTACTTTTTGTGTATGATGCTGAAATCACGTTCTCAGATAAACTATTTTTCTCAGAAACAGGTGGAATATAACATGTAAAAACTGAGATTACTGAAATTCAATGAATGTTAACTGAATAAATCCATAGACTGTGACATTGTCTTGCTAAAATGTTGATTTACAGGAAATATCCCTGAGATTTTTTTAAAATGTGCTGTGGTTTATTATATTTTGTAATAAATGCAGAGGAAGACTCTGTAAAGGTAAATTTAGCTGCAGAGAAGAGTCCACTCAACTTCTTTTGTCTGAATTCATGCCAATCCTGTACATCGCTGTTTGAAAATCCTGCCTTAACTAAAGAGCAAATTATGATTTATGTGAAAGAATGTGGAACAGATGAACAATTTTTAAGGTCTATAGAAGGTCTGAAATGCAGTGGCTCGATTCACAAAAACTTTTCTTTTTAAAAATGAGATGGAAAATTAATCTTTCATCTTGATAAAGCACTGATTTCAGACCAAACTCAATCTCTTTCAGACAGATCATTTTAATGGCAAGCTTAATAGTGAGATTTCTTCCTTCTTAAAATGCATAGCCTTCTTGCAGAGACCACGGTGGTATCATATAATGAAGTTTATGTCTTGAATTTAAGGATGGTAGGTAGTTACATCGTATGTCATGTAGCCATAAAGCTGATTAAATACTAACAAGATAACAAGCATGATCTTTTGTACCTTAGCAGAAAACAGAAATTGATTTAGGAAAACAAAAGCAATGGCCACATAATAAAATTATTACAGACCAATTTTAGTATTCTGCCTGCTGCGAATGAGACTCTCAGCATGGTTAGTGACAAATCCACAAGAAGATTTAAGATACCAGAAGAAAAATTGGGAGGTACAAGTACTGAGTGATTTATTGCCATACTCAAAGTGTCCATAGATGGTAGATGTTCCTGTCCTGCTTTTGTAGTGCTTTGCAATGAGTGAAATATTCTGTGAATATTTCCATGGTGGGAATGATAGTGGGAAACATGTCACATGGGTCTCTCACATCAGAAGCTCCTTGGATAGCAGTAGGAAATGGGTCAATGTTTTTCACCTCATGCCTCCCAAGTTACTGTGAAAATCCAAGCAGTGGCAACATGTTTTCATCTTGTACCCATCATTTGAAAGAAAGAAAAAAGGTGGCATAGTCAAAGAGCTCAAGAAAAAGTCATAGGCATCTATAAAAGAGAGGAGCACAGAATTGTGACTGGAGACACTCTGCCTTGCAGCGAGCAGTGCAAATGCTGTACCATGAAGCACATTTTATGGTAGTTCTATGTTCTTAGCTGTTCTTATTAGCTGGGTCAGGTGTCTCAGTATGACAGCATTGGTACATCCCATTTTGTAGAGTCTTATTCTCTCTCCATGTTGTCCAAAAACCCTGGGGTTTTCTAGGCTGGATACCTTTCCCAAAATTAGGCATTACAGCTGTCGAGGTTGTGATGTGAAAGCTCCTCTGTAGGCACAAATGTTCCAACAACTTAGAGTAGCAGTGCTTGAATTCCTCCTCACACTTAAAATTTTACTGCTGGTCTGCTCTAGTGATTTGCGTGGTAGGTTGCATTTTTCCCAAGAGTGGCATTGACTTTTCAAATTTATTATTTATTTTTTGATTAATATCTTATTAATTCAAATATAAAGGCAATGGTAAGAAATAATTTCTGAGATAGAATTGTCAGTTTGGAGAAAGAGGAAATAAAGGGAAACAAACAGCCAGTAAAAAATTAGGTTTCTATTCAGTAAATCAAGTAATGAAAGAATCTCTCAAGATGGCAACCAGCTCATTAGATGGATTGTTCACTAGACACATCCTACATTATAAACACATTTTGTTAATTGAAAGACACATTTTAAATCTAATGAGATACTCTTGAACTGTTTTCATCCAAGTTCATATTCACTCAAGCAAATGAGTATGCTTCTGAATTAATCTCCAAATTTCCATTAGTCTGTCACAAATCAGGAAAGTAAATGATCTGAAGAAGTTAAATGAAACATTCTTGACAAGCGCTGATATTAAGAGGTCACACAGCACTACTGTCTGGTACATTTAGTGTTCGAGTGAACCTTATGACTGTGTAATAAAAACATCTCGGCTATTTGACGTCATGTCAAGGTTCCACAAAACTTGAATTGTTATTTTTAATGCCCTGCTGAGTTTGAAGAATTCTGTAGCTAGATGAAATATGTTTTAGAAAAATCCCAGATTGAACAAACAAGAGATGTTACAGATTTCTCATTTTTACATTGAAACATCCAGCTGAAAAACACACGAGAATTATCAAGCATGTATTAAATAGTAACTAATAACAAGAATGAAACCCATCATATTTAAATGAATATTAATGAGAATCAACACTTTGTAAACAATTAAGTAGAGGTTACCAAATAGCTGAAGGAATAGGGAAGAGTATGGTTGTGAGTGTGTGTGTATTTCTATGTAGGTGTATACACATATGAAATTACATAGAGATAGACACAACAAAAGAACTCAGTTTTCACCAAAGTCCTCATATCTGAACTGAGGCAAAATTAGTAATAGATGCTGTGGTAGACTGACAAATCGAACAAAATTATTTTAATGCAGTCAAATATAAGGCAATGTCTTTAGAAATAAATTGTGCAGATAATATACATGTGATGAGAGGATCTTGAAAAGCTGTGACTTGGGGAAAAAAAAGATATAAAGGAATCATCACTGATAAGTTTCTCAACAGATCTCCAGGTTAATGGTCTGGCAAGAGAAACTAATATATGCCCCTGAGATATAAAGGGGAATTAAAAATGAAACAATTGAGCTACTGTCAATGTATGGAACTGATAACACTACTACAAGTTCATCATGCCCACTTCTGAGGTCTGAGACTGTGAGTAAGCTTTAACAATGTGAGGCTTAAAGCAGTGAAGGTGCTTGGTTTGGTGAGAATATGCTGAGGAGTGACAGCTGATGTGGATGAGTATTTACATATGGAAAAAAGGAATGTATGGGGAGCAGGTTTTCAATTCTGCAGAAAAAGGTATACAAGATACGATACCTATGAGTCGTACTGAAGTTAAACAACCTTGACTATGAAATAAAATACAACTTGCAAGTAGCAAAACAAACAAACAAACAAATAGATTGAAAGAGATTACAAGAGTGTGCAGTGAAGAAGAAAGAAGAAGGAAAGCTTTCTGCACAGGGCCCCAGCCCCCTCCCTGGGCGTGCCTTGGTTCATGGCTCTCACATATCATTTTCCTAAGTACCGGTGACTGGTACAGCAGTACCAGCTCTGAGCAAGAAGCACAAATGCAAGAACTGACAGAAAGAAAAACAAATTTGTGCCTCCCCCCATGTTCTCATCACTCCTTCTGCAGACTGGCAGCTAACATCTACCTGCTGCCCTTCCTGTCATCCCCAGCCTGCGCTCCTCTCCGGCTTCCCAGCCCTACTCTGCTGCAGGCAGCAAGGAGCTCCAGCTGGGCAGCCCCCCCCGTTGATGACCACCCAGCTGGCTGAATTTTTAACCACCAGCTTAGTGCAGGGTATATAATGGTACATAGCCAGTGAATTATGGGCAGTCTGGGATGAGGTCTTGCCTGGCAGTTCAGCTGATATCTGCTCATGAGTGTATTGCTGTAAACCGTCCTGCCATTCTTTTCATATTGCTATGGGTACCACAGTTAGAAAATACCTAAGTCTATTTTTCCTAACAATGTACCTCTTATTTCTTCAGTTATGCAGTTGATCACTGATGCACGAGGTAGCCCTTTCTTGGTTGATATAAAAAAATATTTTGGCACTAGTCAGATCAATGGTATTGGACAGCAGAATTGTTTGCCTTCTGAGAGGATCACAGTTCCCAACAGAAATAATAAAATTTGTGTTAATGAGAAATAAACACTTGGGAGAAATGCCCTTTTGTGGGAAGTAACTTTTGTAGATGTTTTTTGGTAGCATACTGGCAACATGTGCCCCCCAAAAGAGCTTTAATCTTATTTTGTTGCACTGCTGAATGCACTCAAAATACATACCTATGATACTCTAATATATGAGTCCATACCATGTTTTATACTGTGTAATTTTGCAGCATTTTGATACTCAGCTCTACTTTCTAGTTTTCAGCAATGTCATCAAGGATCAAAGAACTTCTCATCCAAAAGGCACACACAGAAGACATGGGTGTCTTTCTATTGGTACAGGGTACATATGCCATATGGTAGAACTTGTATACAAACACCGGAGTCTCTGTAATGGAAAGCTGCTTCTGTAGAATAAATTAAATGCATCTGAGACTCCACAGCTTTCATCCATACTATTGGAAGTCTATTCAAATCAAGATGAGTGCAGCTAAACTGCTTGTAGCAAACTGCACCTGGCTCGTGCTAACTCTTCAGCCATGCCTAGGGGCTGTTCAGCAGACCATTGGCTGGCCTGGGGCAAAATCATATCAGAGACAATTTCCACAATTTTACCTTAAGATTAATCGCAGTTCAGATTCCCTAAGATTTCCTGATATAGTTTAATTTACTAGTATCAAAGTAACAAAAGGGTTTTCACTACAGAAAAAAAAAAAAAAAAAAAGGATGCGCTGTACAAGAAAGATGCAGAACTGTTGGAGAGGGTTCAGAGGAGGCCACGAAGATGATCTGAGGGCTGGAGCACCTCCCCTACGAAGAGAGGCTGAGGGAGCTGGGCTTGTTCAGCCTAGAGAAGAGAAGGCTGCGGGGGGACCTCATTGCAGCCTTCCAGTACCTGAAGGGAACGTACAAACAGGAGGGGAATCAACTTTTTAAAAGGGTAGATAATCACAGGACAAGGGGGAATGGACTAAAGCTGAAGGAGGGAAGGTTTAAATTGGATATTAGGGGTAAGTTTTTTACAGAGAGGGTGGTGAGGTGCTGGAACAGGCTGCCCAGAGAGGTGGTGGATGCCCCATGCCTGGAGGTGTTCAAGGCCAGGTTGGATGGGGCCCTGGGCAACCCTGTGTAGGTCCAGGCCTGGAGGTTGGTGTCCCTGCCTGTGGCAGGGGGGGTGGGACTCTATGATCCTTGGGGGCCCTTCCAACCCAGACCTTTCTATGATTCTAATATTTTTTTTCAAGGTGATTGAATGTGGTCAACATGGCAGAGAGAAGTATCTCAGACTCTTCACTGTGTGATGGAATAGACCCAATAACATGCCCAGGCTCTGCTGATGGCCACTCTGTAGAACAAAATGAACTTCCCAGAGCTCTAACAAGAGGAAATGATTAATCAATTTGGTGTGGGTATTCATCCATAAATAAGGACAGACTATACAAGAGAATCAGTAGAAACTTTGCGATGTGACAGATATAGTGTAATACCTTTGAAGGACCATGAATAAGAAACCATTCTACCTGCAGAAATTATTAAGCAGAGTCTGAAGTCATGTGTGTAATTCACAAAGATGTGTTTATAATATTCATGTATCATTTAAAACAAAAAATATTATGACACCGGGTAACTTTTCTTATTATACATAAATCTAGGAATAATGTCCATATTCTTTTCCCCCTGAGGCACAGAGAATTTCAGATCCTGAGCTTCTTTTCAGGTGCTGCCTAACTGCGATAGCACCTACATACCTGAATTTACATTAATAAAAAGTCATCACATTTGTGTGCCTGGGCAACCGCATAACTATCTAGCAGTGTAACACAGAGCCCAAACAGCCCGTGATCTGGGGGAGGCAATGCTCGTTCTCATAGATTGTTTCTTCTCAAGTCTGTCTGTAATAGATGAACACAGTAGATGACTGTCCCCTGTTGTCAACTATTTGGGCACAGGGGAGAGCTATTCATGCACAGGGAAAAGCAGTGGGGAGGAAAGGAAGATGCTGATGAGTGCAGATCTTGTATTTCTTAGAGATTTGGCCACCAAAGGACTATGCCCTGACTACTCTGAATTAACTGTCACCTCCTGAGATCTCATCTGAAACAAAAAAAAACCCCAGCTTCATTTGCTGAGGCAGTGAACATACCTGTCTTATCAAAAAGGTGACTGGCATGCAAGGTTGCATGAAAGATGTTAAATACTCCACTGCCATATCAACATTAGCTCAATATGAGCAAAATTCTTGCGGCATAGGAAGTATGTCTTGGGCAATGTGATGTACTTCCACTGTCAGCAAGAAAGATTAGCACAAGCTGCAAAAGGCAGATGCAAGTAGGTTAGAATGAGATAGAAGGTGGCAGAAAGACCAAGTATATCTTTTAAAGGGGAAACATGCAAAAAGTGGCAACAGTAATGGGCAGAAAAAGACATAACTTCCTTGGAATTCTGCCTGTGCTGGTTGAAGCAATTATATGGCTGGACAAAGCCGCCAGCGGCAATGTTTGTTTTCTGTACAGCAGTCAGGCTGAGGTATACATAATTAGCAAGCAGATGGCTAGTGCCCCATGGGGACCATAGATTGTGATGACTTTTGCATTCCACTGCTTTTGCCATAACACTTTTTTTTAAATAGTGCATGTGCCAGGTCTGGTTAATGGTTTAACAGGTGCTTCGTCTTGGTTTCAGGAGAGAGCCAGGGAGGAGACATTCATGAGGCAATGGAAGTTCCAGTATGTACAACTGCATATGCTCCTTTAACCCTGAGAAAGCCAGGGAGACTAGATTCAATGTGGGAGTTCAAGGAGGAGGAAGGTGCAGAAGAAAGTGGTGTTATCACTTCCCATGAGAGCCCAGTACTTTACGGCACACCTTACTCAGTGATCTGACTGATTTGGTGGATGGGAGAATTTGGTTCTGAGATCTGGAGGCCAGATGCTATTTTAGAAGACCTTAGAAGGTTGAACAAGCACAGGCACAATGTGCCTTAGTTACATTGAACCTCTTAAAGAAATGTTAAAGGGTCCTTCATTAAAAGTATTATTAGTAACATCAGATGTCAAGTAGTATTTTTTTTCATATTTCAGAATACCTTGTGTTGATCAACTACAATAGCTTTCAAGAATAAAAAGCTTGCTCAGAGAATGAAAGAGGTAAGAATGAATACACAAGCAGTGGAAGTAGGGCCAAGTATCCTGGGATGAGTATAGGGATGTTAGCCGGTTGTGTAGCAATGGGGTCAGGAAGGCCAAGGCACAGCTGGAGCTGAACAAAAAGGGGGATGCAAAAGACAACAAGAAGGGCTTCTACAGGTATCTCAATCAGAAAAGAAAGGCCAAAGAGAATATACCTCCCCTGAAGAGCAAGACCACCAAGATGGCAATAACAGACGAGGAGAAGGCTGAAGTACTTAACCACTTTTTTGCCTCGGTCTTCACTGGCAACTTCTCTTCAAACACCTCTCAAGAGGATGGGCTGGAAGAAGTGAACTGGGAGAGCAAAGTCCTTCCCGCTGTAAGAGAAGACCTGGTTTGCGACCACCGGAGGAACCTGGAGGTACACAAGTACAAGGGAGTAGATGAGATGCATGGGAGAGTTTTGAGGGAATTGGCTGGTGCAGCTGGAAAGACC